>JADLZK010000345.1:0-134183 GCA_015847255.1 Hyparrhenia diplandra | reverse complement strand
TATCATATATATTTATAAGTCAATTAAACATGAGAAAGGGGGTATAAATAATAATACCAACTTAGAATAGGACTGTCACTAACATATTTCCACGAGTTTCGGTGAAGTTATGATTTGCGAGGGACTAAAACGAGGAAAAGCGGCCAGGTGGTGTGACATACGACTCCAGGCGTATCCCAATCATATTCGATCCAACTCCTACAAAAGAGCAACATAGAAGTACTTCGAATGAAGAATAAAAGTACAACATTGCGAAGAGCTCGTCAGAGATGATCGAAAGCAGGATATATCATTTGCCATATTCGAGTCGAGTCGGAAGATATGAGTCGCGAGGCGGGGGTTCGGTAAAAGCGGGCATAACTCCTCATCCGGACTCCGTTTGGCCTTGAGATAGTACAATTCGGAAGCGACGCGACGGCGACACGCGCACCCACAAAAGCTCAGCCCAGGTGGGGGCCCATCTTGGGCTGACCGGCCCAATAATAAGGCCGAGCGGCCTCGGCTCCGCCACGTAGCCACCGCCTCGGAAGCTTCCTCAACCCGACTCTAAGGCGCCAATCTAATCCGCTCGTTTAATGTCGGTTTGCGATCCGGGCGTCGGTGGGAGCACGAAGTTGTATCTAAGGTCAAACCACTGGCGGCTCCTCAGGACTATATAGCGACCCAGACTGGTTTCAATCATCTCGAGATCATCTTCTCGATTAGCTCTCGACAGAGCATAAACTAGGGTTTCATAGTAGAGAGAGAGAGGTCCCTCTAGTTGTCTAGTTCATCTAGTTCTGAGTTCTAGTTCTAGATCTAGTTCTTCTAGTTCATCTGGTTGTAAGATCAAGGAGAGAGGCAAGGAGAAAGTCGGAGATCAGGACTCTGTGGATCTTCATCAACATTAATACATCTCCGACAACTAGTTAGGTTCTTGACAATCTCAGGGTTCTTTATTTATTAATTCTAAGTTCTCTATTTATTTACTTTTATTCAGCATTTACTTTAAGTTTATTTATTAGATTCCGCTTGTATCAAGTGCTCTAGTTTTTACAGCGCTAGGTAGTAATCTTTAGATTAGGCGTGGTGCTTAGTTTACTGATTTACACGGAATTGCACCCAATCCTACGGATAGTTTGTGGTAGCCCCGGGTAGTGACGTCGACGGCCGGTGAGCGTATTCCACCACGTTCGGGATTGGTGTTTGTAGGACCGTAGTTGGAGCTTCTAGCCCCCTTCTCATCCCTTTCCGCGGCTAGTGTTCGATGTCCCAGTATAAATAAACCCAAAAGTATCTCGGGATTCTTAGATCAATTAGAGACCTTAGGAAAACAATCTTTTTCTCCCAACATCATTATATATAGGACGTTCTAAACTCTTTCTAGTACACTTCACGTTCCCAGTGGAAATCGATACTACGGAATACTCAGGGTGAAAGCTACATCGGTATCCCGATGCGCTTGCCGGATTTTTACGATTTTGCGTTAATAATTACCAACAAGCTTTTACGCATGGTTGGAAACATTAGGTACTGTGCTAGTTTAGAACAAGTTACGTCCATTTATCCTTTTTCTTTTAGCACCTTTTTCATACCACTACGGTATGGATTCCACTCCCTATCTATAAATTTTCCGCTCGAAAAGTGAGTTGATAGAACACCACAATCGGCACATCCTATTCTTACGGATGGCTATGAGATTCGCACTTTCTTTTTATAGCTATGGTTGAGAACAAACTTTCTGCAGGAAAAGAAGGCGAAAAATCCATATGTAGCACATCCGAGAATTTGAGCAACTATGTTCATGCTTGAACTATTCTGGCATGAAACATGAGACCTAAAATGGAAATTATTTTTCAGTTCCTCTTTACGAGAGAAAGCGAAACAATAGTTATGCTCATAATTCAGAAGTGTGAGCGAGAGTGGGAGGAACTTCGAGACAAATTTTGTCTTGCTTTTTCTTCCCTATTTCTCGAGATCATTACTCTTAGTCTTGAAATTCTTAATTTTTAAACAAAAGAGAAAAGAAACTATAGGAGTAGCTTGGGCAAGATTTTCCAAAGTTTAATCTTATCGGCCCTGATTTATCTTTACGACCAAGATCCTTTTACAACACTTTTCATTATGGCCTTAGCAAAAGCAGCCACGTTTCTCGATACATCTTACGGAGGATTATTTTCACATAAGACCGTTAGTGAGGGAGCTATCGCTTAATGAAAATTCTTGAAAATACCCCATACAACTTTGAGTCTACGATGAATTCCACGAAGAAAGAAGTCGAGCCAAGCCCGAACCATTAGAGGAGGAACATGCGGTAGAATTAGAAATTCCAATTGACTCATCTAGTAATTTGGTTGTTGAGAAACCTTACGAAAAGGGAACACAAACCCAACGCTAGAGGATGATGAACCATCTCCTCTAGAATTTTCCTTTTGAATTCGAGGAAAGATATCTTTTGAAGATTATGGAAATACCTCGATATTTTTCTATTCAAGCGAGACCTCTAGAAAAGACCACTCAACTGATCCACGAGGAAGAAAGCAGGTTAGCATAGAACATATCAAAAAGCCTTTTCGGCAATTATGAGTTATGAATGGTTGACCAGCGGAGTTATCACCCGAGGTAGCTCGAATCACCTCCCTTCAACCATTCTCTTAGTACCCAAATTAGAGTCCCGCTAGAAAGTCCACTACAATCCTTAAACTCGGGATAAACATTATTTCAAAAGTGGGCGTGCTCTTTATCAAATCCTTAACTCCATCTCAAAAAACTTTTACAAGGCCCATCGAGTTTAATCTTGAATGCCATGAGTTTTAAGGGCGGTTCTAGTTCGAATCAACAACTTGGAGATATGTCTAGATTTTTCACATTTATGACATCTGGAGGTTCCTCTCTTGATTGGCGACAATCATGAGGAGTTCTGAGGAAAAAAGCCACTCCGAGGTCACTAGACTTCAAAGTTGGAAACTCCACTATGACTATTCCTCTTGCCCGATCTACAAACACAATGGTGGAACCCAAGACTGTGAGCAAGACCCTATTGAGGAGGTCTTAATGGCGTCTTTAGAAGAAATGGCTAAGCCATCCTTAGACATCCGAACACTTCATTGAAGAAGAGGACAGTGAGAACCATTGAGTTAGACCAAAATGAAAACCTCCACCTCCTTCAATAGAGTTAAAACCTCTTCCTCTGGTTTGAAAGCTATTTCTACGTATGGAGCAAACCGGTAATCATTAGTGATAAACTTTCAAGCGAAGAAACACAAGCAAAGATTGAAGTTATTAAACAACTCCCACCTCCCACGAATGTGAAAGAAATCCAGCTGACTTTCTAGGACATGCGAGGGGTTCTCTGAGAGCTTTATCAAAGATTTTTTCTCAAATCGCTAGACCCCGACTAGTCTCTTAGCTAAAGATGCACCTTTCATCTTTACCGATGAGTGCCATGAATCTTTTCAAATCCTTAAGAAGGCACTCATTTCAGCTCAATCATTCAACCACCTGATTGGAATATTCCTTTTGAGATAATGTGTGATGCTAGCGACTTTTTGCGGTTGGTGCTTTGTTTTAAGGCCAAACCAAGGATAAGAAGCATTATGCCATATCCTACGCTAGCAAAACCTTATGCGGACCGGCTCAATTATGCCACAAGCGAAAAAGAGCTATTGGCTGTTGTCTTTGCTATAGACAAGTTTAGATCTTACTTAGTGGGGGCAAAGGTAATTGTTTATACCGATCATCTTTGCTCTTAAGTACCTCCTCACTAAGAAAGATGCTAAGCCTCGGCTAATTCGATGGATTCTTCTACTCCAAGAGTTTGATATTGAAATCCGAGATAAAAAGGGAGTAGAGAATTCAGTAGCCGACCACTTGTCTAGGCTACAATACAAGGAAAAACATGACCTTTTGCCCATAAATGACTACCTAAGGGATGACACTTTGCTCAAGATAACACACTCGATCCATGGTATGCGGACATCGTGAACTTTATAGTCACGGGCTATGTCCCACCCTGGTGCGAGACAAAAAAAGTTAATCCATGAAAGCCGTTTGCACCTATGGGATGAGCCATATCTTTTTTTAGAGTTTGCGCCGATGGATTGTTGAGAAGATGTGTCCCTATGGCTGAGGCAATTCAAATTATGGAAAGATGTCATGCTTAGCCATATGGAGGACATTATGGAGCATTCGGACACATGCCAAGATATGGCAAAGTGGTTTTTTTTTTATTAACGATGTATGCGGATACAAAGGAGTTTGTCGAGGGAGATGCCATCGATGCCAAAAACATGGAAACATTAATGCACGAGATGCAATGCCTCTCACAAACAATCTCCAAATTGAACTCTTTGATGTTTGGGGATTGATTTTATGGGGCCATTCCTAATTAAAAATTGTGAATACATCTTGGTAGCTGTAGACTATGTGTCCAAATGGGTAGAAGCACTACCATGTCGAACAAATGATTCCAAACATGCCAAGAAAATGTTCCATGAAATCATATTTCCACGTTTTGGTACACCACGGATGGTCATAAGCGATGGAGGTCCTCACTTCATCGATAAAACATTTCGAAAGTACCTAGCGGATCATGGAATTCGTCACAACATCGCTACTCCTTACCATCCCCAAACTAGCGGTCAAGCAGAAACATCTAATAAACAAATCAAAAATATTCTACAAAAGACCGTAGATGAAATGGGGAAGGCATGGAAGGACAAGCTTCTAGATGCACTTTGGGCTTACCGAACTGCATTCAAAACACCGATAGGCATGTCACCCTATCAACTCGTATATGGAAAAACATGCCACTTGCCCATTGAATTAGAGTTCAAGGCTCATTGGGCAATCAAGAAATGGAACATGGATCTCCACCTAGCTGGGCAAGAATCGTCTAATGCAACTCTAGAGCTAGAGGAATGGAGAGAAAAAGCCTATCACAATTCTAAGATTTATAAAGAGAACAAAAAAAGATGGCATGATAAGAGAATTAAGCACAAGGAGTTTAAGCCCGAGACAAAGTCCTACTATTCAATTCAAGGGTTAAACTCTTTGGACATGGTAAGTTGCGGAAGTAAGTGGGATGGACCATATAATGTCGTCGACACTTCAACACATGGAGCCATCACTATCCAAGATGATTTAGGTAACACATTTAAGGTAAATGGTCATCGGTTGAAAGTCTTTTTTTGAACCCGAAAAGTTAGAAGAAATTGACTTGATTGAATTCTTTCAAGTCAATGATCCACTCTAAAAAGAGCTATAAAAACAAAATAATAATAAAATAAAATAAAAAAACTAGGCGAAAAGGTTTAAGTGGCCAACCGCTAGCAGCTTAACTTTGTTCCACAAGTTTTGTTGTCTATTTGAGTTTAGCGGGATTTGGAGCACCTGAAGGAGTAAGACACGACGCGGTGTGGAGGCGTATGACCACTTGATCGAGCACAATCTTAATCGTCAACATCATCAATGCCCTATCAAGGAAGGTCAACACCACCACTACTTGTCTACCTCACTTCGCCATCACCACTTTCGACTATGTCAACAATCGACTTGGGGAGAGCACCCCCGATTATCACGATAAGTATCACTATCCTATCTATTTTAATATTAGCTAGTTATTTATGTTTGCCTTGCTATATATAATGAGTCTTAATTAGAGTCTTAGATTGTTAGAGTCTAAATAACGCTAGAGTTTGCTAGATTGCTTTCTTCTTTTTAATTATGATCTTGATGATATATGCTAAGGAAATGATAAATAGTTGCTCCGCCTTAATTCCTCTTAAAAGTACTTACACTTTGGACTTAGATTCTCCCAAAGCTTTAATTGCTTAATTTTGCTCTAAACCCAACACACGTGGGAAGCACATGCTTAATCACGAGTCTTAGCGTTAAAGGATAAAGATACATGAAAAGTTGAGCTTCTTTGTTTTATCATATTCCTAGAGATACTTGATTCCTGGTTTTTATCTTTGAAAATTATAAAACATTACATGATGAGTTCCTTAGCTATTGTTGATGCTCACTAACTCAAATTTTTATGCATCAACAATTCATGGAAAAAAGGACTAAAAATATAATTAGATAACCTTATTAGGGGTTTCTACTAATGATTTCCATGAGTTTTGGTAAAGTTGTGATTTGCGGGGACTTATGAAAAAAGCAGGCGAAAATGGCGTGTCACACGACCGTAGTAGCAAGCGCAATCCAACTCGAAACAAGTCTAGAAGGCTCGGATTACTCCCGGCGTGAACGAAACTTGACACCGAAGAAAACATCATCTAGAAGACTCCGGAAGCCACGGCGGCGCATCGCGGGGGCCCAGAGTGGGACCCACTGCGGGCGTCGACTAATAATGGGGCGATCGGCCCTCCTTGGCCCGCCACGCAAGCCCTATCTTCGGAACCTTCCTCCACCGCCTCTAAGACGCAATCTAATCCGGTCGTGTAATGTCGGTTTGATCCAATGGTCATCGTTCATTGTCAAGGCCCATGAAGATTAGTACCACATTGCTTGCGGACGCGGAGAGACATAAGAAGACCCATATATATAGACCCCTAGGCCCCCCTGAATCAACAATCGATCACGAAGCCTCAAGTCATCATCAAGAAGGAGATCAAGAAGAAGCCAAGACAGGAGTAGAAGAGGAGACACCAAGAGATAGGATAGCTAATTCATAGCTCTAATCTAGAGCCTAGTTTAGATAGAAAGTCGAGTTTAGAGAAGAGAGCATACGCTCCGGTTACGGATCTGTAAGTTACACTATGGATCAATATTATTATTGTTCTCATACACCTTTGTGCTATTTCATTACTATGTATGCAATTAGTCTATTTATACTTTATTCTAGTCATAGCATATTTGATATGATCATTATTCATGATAATTCAACGCACTTATTAGGTAGAGCTCCTAGTATATTACACGTGTGTGCTAGGTAGTAGAGAGTATGTAAGCATGGTGCTTAGATATAGTTTACTTAGGATTCACCTTATATGCCGGGTCGTGTGGTAGATCGTAGTGGTGACAAAGACTATTGAGTCCTTTGCAATCCATCCCCCGTGTATAAGACTAGTCGATAATGGTTCTTGGGATTATCTTGTTTTAGTTCCTGATTTTCTTAAGTAATCTTCGGGGTGCACATTCTTATTTATGGTTTTGATATATATATGATCTTATGCTATGCCTGTCTAAACATTTTGTAGATTCTTTGTATGCTATCTAAGAACTGTCCCTTTGTCATAAATCCAATCCTAATCTTACTAGGAATTAATCTTATGCTATACTCACCACGTGCACCTCTACCTGTCTCATATACCTTATTCTTATTATTATTATTATTATTGGCTCACCTTGTTTAAGTATATGCTAAATACTACAAAATCTCATTAGTCTTCTATCACTACCTTTAATCAAATGAATTGTTGGTCATGTCTTCCTCGTGGATTCGATATTTAAAACCCTCCCCGGTGAAATGCTCCTTTGGACATCCGCTTGCTAGGATCTATAATTATTTCTCTGTAAGCATAACAAATACCAACAGCTATGACCCTTAAGAGTTTATCATTAAGCATCAAGATCATCCCACTCCACTAAATACGCTGCTTCTAACCCGAAAGTACGCCTCCCCATACTCCATCAAGCCGCTAGCCATAATTATAAAAATAAAACTCTTGTAATCTTTGGATATGTCTCTCTCAGTGTTTTTATGCCAAATAGAGGCTGGGCTACATTCAAAAAAAAAAAAGAAAAGAAAAGAAAAAAAAATAAATATTTAGAGAGAAAAAAGTGAGACGAGAGAGGGAGAGTAACGGACAAAAAAGTCATACTAGGCGAGAAGGGCCTACCTCCCTAATAATAAAAATATAGTTAGAGATGAATAATGGACATGTGTCCGGGGTGAGTAGGGCCCACATCTCTAAGGAGAGAGAAAAAATGGACACAAGTCCGGGGCAAAACCCACCTCTCCAAGAATGGACAGCCCAGGTCTAAAGCAATTTTTAGAAAGAGAGATATAGTCCAAGATGCTTGAGAAGAAAAATACTAGAAAAGGCTAAGGGCTATTTACTACCTTTCATCCTCATCCACTTTATCACTATCATCCCACTATGTATGTCACGCTACATGTGTAACTCCGCTACCACCATCTACTTAAGAGGGTCATACATAGGATCTCTGAGTTTCTTTTGAAAAATATTGCAAAACCCCAGGATGATAGTTGATCAAAGAGCTTGAGACATGGTACTTAACTTGATTGTTTTATCTTGCTTATGATTCGTGAAAAAGGCTACGCCCCATGGTAAAATGTATGAGAGAGCAATGCGGTTAAGAGGAGAATTTATATAGTACTACGAGGTATGAAAGCGTAGTAGCAACTCCTGATCCTATTATAGCATATAAGCTTTGCTAGGGACTAGCAAAGGGTAAGCTTGGGGAGTTTGTTGACACTTGTTATTATATAAATTTATTAATTAAATAAACATGAGAAAGGGGTATAAATCATAATAACAACCTAGAATAGGGTGTTACTAACGATTTCCACGAGTTTTGGTAAAATTGTGATTTGCGGGGGGACTTAATAGAAAAACACACGGAATTAGCATGTCATACGGACCGGACGAGCGTAACGCAATCCAACTCCTAGAACGAAGTCTAGAAGGCTCGGAATACACCCGACGGGAACGAAACTTAACCCCTAAGAAAACATCATCTAGAAGGCTCCGGAAGCCCACGACGCGCGCGGGACCCGGGGTGGGACCCACCCTGGGCCGCTCGCCCGTTATTCGTGCCGCTTCGGCCTGGCAACCCGCCCCGTCGGCCCTGCCTCGAATGTTCTTCCACCACCTCTAAGGCGCAATCTAATCCGCTCGTTTAATGTCGGTTTGATCCGAGGGCGACGGTGGAGTACGAGTTGTATCTAGGTCAAACCCTGGCACCTCCTCCGGACTATATAAGGAGACCCCAGACCCCCTGGTTTCAATCATCTCAGATCATCTTCTCATTAGCTATCGACCAGGCATAAACTAGGGTTCCATATTAGAAGAGAGAGAGGTCCCTCTAGTTGTCTAGTTCATCTAGTTCTAGTTCTAGATCTAGTTCTTCTAGTTCATCTAGTTGTAAGATCAAGGAGAGAGGCAAGGAGAAAGCTAGAGATCCGGACCTGTCGGATCTTCATCAACATTGTACATCTACGAGAACTAGTTCGTTCTTCAAATGATCTCCCGGGTTCTTTATTTATTAATTCTAAGTTCTCTATTTATTTACTTTTATTCAGCATTTACTTTAAGTTTATTTATTAGATTCCCCCGCTTGTATCAAGTGCTCTAGTTTTTGCAACGCTAGAGTAGTAATCTTTAGATTAGGCGTGGTGCTTAGTCTAGCGGTTACCTGGAATTGCACCCAATCCTACGGATAGTTTGTGGTAGCCCCAGGTAGTGACAGTCCTGACGGCCGACGTATTCCACCACGTTCGGATTGGTGTTTGTAGGACCGTAGTTGGAGCTTCCTAGCCCCCTTCTCATCCCTTTCCGCGGCTAGTGTTTACGATGTCCCAATATAAATAAACCCGAAAGTATCTCGATTCCTAGATCAATTAGAGACCTTAGAAACAATCTCTCCCTCTCCCAACATCATTATATTTTTTCTTAGGGCGTTCTAAACTCTTTTCTAGTACACTTCACGTTCCCGTGGAAATCGATACTCTGAATACTCCCGGGTGAAAGCTACATCGGTATCCGCGGCGCTTGCGGATTTTCTCGTTTGCGTTAATAAATACCAACACCAACCAAAGTACGCCTTCCCGAAAGCGCATTATTGCCAAATCCAAGCCCAAGGAGCAAATCGACCCAAAACATCAAATCTGGACCGGCGCAGCCCACCCACAACTTTTCGGGACAAATGACGACACCCCCACCGAGGCCCGCCGAAGCCGAGCCGGGGGTGCGCGCGCGCCTGTTGGCGCCCCGCACCCTCCCGAGGGCGGTTCGCGCCCAACCTCGGGGGAGGCGGTTCGTGTACCTTCCAAAGCGGGATTACCGCCTTGCGTCCGTCGGTTTGCGATACATGGAAGGTTTACCAGGTCGGTTTGGGTGTAATTTAGCACTTAGGCCCCTCCTCCAAGTGTATAAGTAGGCCCCCTCTCTCCCTCTCTCAACACACACCATTTGGAGTCCAGCAAACCAGCAAAATCTCTCTCTCTACCACCTCTACCTCTCTCTCTTCTTCTACTTCTTCTTTCTTCTTCTTTATTCTTTCTTAGTTACACTTGGAGTAGAAGAGCTACAAGGAGGGCTTGTCTCCTAGAAGAAAGTGCTTTGGTAATACATCTACTCTATGGAGCATTCTTCTATTTGCAAGTCTTATTTCTACATTCTTGGCCTAACTTATGAACTAGAGTATAGTTTTGTTCATGTTCTTGTGTTGGTATATGAACTAGCATATAGTTTACATATCATAATCTTGACATGTTCATTATATTTCTTCATTGATCAACATATGCCTAACTTGATTAGAGGTGGGATAACGGTTCATTGTTCCTTCGGGTTTGCTCTTGTTCTAGTCCGCCCATTCGACGAGTGGGGATCCTGGGGGGACAAGAGTAGTGCTCTGATATGCGGGCATGGTGCCCGGGTATTATGACACCTGTGAATATGAGGGCGTGCCACGGTTGAGGGGGTAGGCGGCTTGGTCGTGACAAGCCTTGACCGTCCCTTGAAATCCCCCCACGTTCGTATGTTCCGTAGGAGTTAAATAAATGCTTCCTATCGGGCCGTATGGTATCCAAGTGAGTCTCCCGTTATCCTAGACTTAACCATGCTTAGATCGGTTTGCATATGATTCTAACTAATCATTTGTATGGCCATGACTAGATACATTAAGTACTACTCCATTAGGTTATTCATTTATTCTTTATCTATTTTCTTTATCCTTTTCTTTGGTGGACTTTCAAGTGTGTGTCACACTATCTATAAACCATTCATGCTTACCCCTGTTATGAACATTTTGGTCTAAGCAAACACATGTTCCTCTATTCAAATGCCATGCTAATTTATTAATCACATGCCTTCCTTTGGGAAAATATAAATAACGATACCCTGAATATTTCCGGGTGAAATGCTACAACGATAGATCCATGCGCTTTGATGAATATCTACAATGACAAGATCTATCCGTTGGATAGTCTCATTTTGGATCACCGACATGGTGGTTCACTTGGGAAAGTCAGCGGCGCATTTATTCGACGCTTTTATTGGGGATGGGTTTTATACCGCTTCCTTTGATTGCGTTAAGAAATGCCAACAACATCCTTATGCAGGAAGATTTGTTCATGTATAACCTCACGGCATTCAATGGTGGTTCGTAGTGCTATGTGCAAGGTCCGTGCTGTGGGGGTCCTAATAGCTTCCTCGACACAAGCTTGTGCAAAGGTTTCGGATATTATGTTTATCCCCACAGTAGGGTTATACATGACTTCTACCAAACTTCCCTGATATCTGCAATGGATTGGTGTAGAGGGGCCACTTATCCGAATTTCTTCGAAAGAGGGTCCTTCCTCTCTTAACCATTCCGTGCTCATTATAGTCTGTAGCTCCTTAACGATTCCTAGAGAAAGAGTTTATCCAGGGGTTGTTCAGGGCTAGCCGGGACTGGTGGTTTCTTCCATTGTTCGTACTTCGAGGTGTCACCGAATTGATCAGTAAGGTCAACCTCGAAGAACGGGAGATCCGTGCATATGGTCTCCTTGTGTTCTGGTTCAGGCGAGGGTCTCTCTATGGGTTTAACGAGGTTCGGCTTTTTGCCGAAGAGACTTCCTCCGGTTTTACGCGGGTTCCACTCGGATGGGTTCTAGCGGAGGGTATTCTCAAGAATACGGGTTAGGGAGAGCTTCTCCTTCCGCTTGTGGTTTTGTGTGAAAATGACCCTCCGGCAAGGCTAAATCAAGCGGCGAGGCGGATGCCTGTCCAATCCTAGCCGAGAAATGTTGTAAAAGCACGTGGTTTGGTATGGGCCAGTGCGGGCGGATCGTGTAAGCGTGGTAAACCGGTCCTAGGCTGCGCCCTGGGTTTCACCCTCTATTTGTCGGAAGTTGAGTATCTCTTGTCGCAGGGCCACGATTACGGATATCGGGTAGAATGCTACCTACGAATCTGCCGCAATTCTTCCCATTCTCCATTTACCAACCCTACGTTATGGGCGTACCATTGAGTCGCCCTCTCGAAGAAGAGAGAACGGAAACAACTTCCACCTCAACGTGTCATGTGTCATGCCTGCAATAATCGGGCAGCCACGAGGCTGCTCAAACTCCGTAAGTGATGATAGGGGTTTTGTATTCCAAGCCCGAAAAGGCTCGGGCCCGAACCATGGCTATAAAGCCGGGCGGAGCTCAAACTCGAAGTCGTGGATTGGCTTCGCGGATTGGCGTGGTTCTCTGAGCTCGCCCTTGGGGAGCGCATGATTTGGATAGTGGGTTGCTCCATGGGTAACAGAACTCTTTTTTGGTATTTTTGTTTAAAGGATACTACGAGTCACGTAGGTTGACTCCTCGGCTCGATATATAACTACGACAACCGTCCCCAGCAACGCCCGAAAATGCTTGTTGGTGTTTCTTAACGCACACGAGAAATCCGCAAGCGCACGGAAATACCGTTGTAGCACTTCACCCCCGTGGTAGCGGTATCGTATTTTTCACGCGGGGACGGTTATGCTAGCTTGTCTTTTTCAGGTCTATGTCAACCTAAGGCAAGGGTTTGTTTTCTAAGAGTAGCGAGGTATCTATAGGCTAAGTTTTCCGTGCGGGATTCCTAAAGTCTGTTGTCTACTCACTTCGGCACCGCCCACGCCCAGGGACGGTGTCCGGCAATTAGCTCTATGACACGGCCCCGAACGTGGGGGATTTCAAAGGACGGACAAGGCTTGTCACGACCAAGCCGCCTCCCCCTCAACCGTGGGATGCACAAAGAAAAAAGGTAGGTGAACGCTAGTCCAAACACCACGTTTGCACTATTGGTCACAGTTCTTGATGTTGGCCAAGGTTCCCCGGTCAAAGAGTCCCTCCACCAAGAACTAACGTAAAACGATCTACCAATCCCGCAAGTCTATAACAGCTAAGAAATATACGATGGAAATTAAATAGCTGCAAGATAATCACAAGACTCCTTACCAAAGTGTAAGTAGCTTGCAGAGGTACAAGCCGGGCGGGTACCGACAAATCCGGCACTCCGTCCTCCTAGGAACCGCGGAACACCGAGGGGCGAACCGGCAACTCCAGGTAAAAGAATCAAGCTTCTTTCTAGCCTTTCCCTCTCTCACTCTCTAGAATTAGAGGATAGAATAGAAGAAGTAGTAGAAGAAGAAGATCTAATTCTACTCTCTTGCACAAGTGGACTGGTTTCTCCTTTGAAATTGTATTGCTTGATGAGAGGGAGAGAGGGGGGTCTATTTATACACAAGGGGGAGGGACCTAAGTGCTAAAAAACACCCAAACCGACCTAGGAAAACCTTCCATGTACGCCAAACCGACCATCCCACGTCGGTTTCACCAGTTTTGGAAGGTAACAAACCGCCTCGCCAAAGCTGGGCCCCGAACCGCCTCGGCCGAGGTGCGGCCGCACAGTGGTGTGGCAAGCACCTGCTGGCTCGGCTTTGGCTCGAGCTTCCGGCGTGCTTGGCTCCCTTTGTTCTCAAAAGTTGTAGAGTGGTCTCGTGCCCGCCCTGGTTTCGACGTTTTGTTGCATTTTCTGTTTGGGCTTGCCATTTGCTCCTTTGGGCCTTTTTCTATTTGTTGATTTTATTTCTTTTTCTTTGTCTTTTTGGCCCAAAGTGATCATCCTTGAGTTTGTACCGCAAGTCCAAATAAACACCAAAACTTTGGAACATGTTAGTTGAAATACCTATCTCTAGGTTGTTTTGGTGTTGTGTTGACGGTATTTAGATAGTCGTTGGTTACCGTCAACAAAGCCCTCTACGGCCATCCTCCACGCCACTTCGGTATTTCTCATGAATGCGCTTCACCAAACCCGGACGTGGAGACGATGTTGTCCGGCGTGCTACCATGAAGGCCTCCATTCAGCACCATCTCCATCGAGCACAACAAATAATGAAGGCTCAAGCGGACAAACACCGCTCCGAGCGGTCCTTCCAAGTGGGCGACTTCGTCTTCCTCAAGCTACAACCGTCACGTGCAATCGTCCGTGGCACCAAGGGCACACCGTAAGCTCTCCTTCCGCTACTTTGGGCCGTGCGAGATCATCGCCAAGGTCGGGGACGGTCGCCCTCTGAGCTCAAGGCTGCCGCCCGTCATCGGCGTCCACCTGGTGTTCCATGTGTCACTCCCCGGCCGGCACCCAAGACCACGTACACCGTCTCTCCGTCCCCTGGCGGGACGTCGACGACTCCTCCAAGTACCCAAGGCTGTTACGCAACGCCGTCTTCATCCACGACATGACGGAGCTGTTCCACAAGTCCTCGTCAAGTGGTTCGGCATGGACGCTTCCCTTGCTACGGGAAGACGCCGGCTCTGCGCCAACAGTTTCGGACGCACCGGCATGGGGACATGCAGGTCCCCAAGGAGAGGGGAATGTCACCACTCCACATCTGTACAAGCCCAAAGATGTACCAGGCCCGTCGCACAAGAGGAGGAGCTCCCGGGCCCGGTCCAAGAGTGTGCGTACCCAAGGCCCAGAGTGGTCATGTAATCGGTGTGCCGTCCCAGGGGAGTAGTTAAGGAGAGGAGAGCGGTAGACAGAAGGCATCTTTCATCTATTCTGTATCCGGTTCATATCGTGAGGGAGAGGAACTCCTCGTCGGAGTTATACCGGACCTCTCGTCGGTCTTGGGAGAGATAATCTATAGAGTTGATCGTGCCATCCTGCGTGAGAACCGCCGTCGAGCGGGTTGCTAACATATAATTTACGTACTTTACGGCCTTATGGAGTGAGTTCAACGAGTCAACGATCTTTTTATGTTCGAACGAGTCAACGATTAGTGTAATAATAATCTACCCACCCGTGTCTGCAAAAGTGAAGGCTTTTCTGCACTGGTAAAGCGGAATCGGATGCCGATTCCTAGCCGTTGCACCCTGGAGCATCCCAGCCAGCCTCCCTCCAGGCTCCAGGTAGTGGGGTGCACGACGCCTTCCCTGCGTTTTTTTTATCGACCGGTCTTATCAAACCGCCGGCCTCCGGTTTCGGTAAACCGGTCCGGTTACCGGTAAACCGGACGGTTTGAAATTTGAATTCAACTGAATTCAAACGGCGCCGGCGAATGGTAAAAATCGGGTAAACCGGGCTTTTTGGAATTTATACCGCCCGGTTTGAGCGGTATAAATTCCAAACCGCCAGGAAGTTTTGTTTTTTTTTAATTTTTTTTGAAGGAATTTTTGGTAGTTGCTTTGGACATTTTGATGTAAAAAGTGGCACACAATGCGAAAATAAATAGCATAAGTCAATACGGTAACAAAATGTGATGGCATACAAATAATCAACGGCGTAGCATATACGGGAACACCCCATATCGGCACGACTCCTCATACTCGGCGGTAGACATAATAGAGATACCTGGTGGGAGTCCGGTTGGCCATGGTCACGGTCTTGAGTCGCATGTGTGAACTGGCTCGCCGCAATCAACCATAATTAGTGGTCATAGACGTAAACAATTGTCGCGTATGTAGGTTGAAGTGCAATTGATACCGTGAAATGAAGACCTGCATAACCACTCCCACCAAAGACCGCTCCCACCAGCACCACTCCCACCAGCACCGCCACCGCCATACCGCCACCACCGCCCGACTCTCCAGCAAGACCGCCTTTATCGTTCCCACCATCGTCGGTCGTGTCATCACCGGAGGAGCGGTAAGCCGCTCGGTCCGGCCGGAAACCGCTGCCCGGGCGGTTTCTCCGCCACGCTGGCGACGGCGACGGCGGCGGGCGGACGCGACTTCGCGGGCGAAGCGGATAAGGTTATGGGGGCGCGTTTGCCCCCAAATAACGCTCACGCCTTATCCGCGGCCGGGAGGCCAATGGGCCTCATGGGCCTTGATGGGCCGGCCCGCGGCAAGATTTAACTCAAATTTGAAAAAAAATTTACACCGTTGGCTTCTATAAATCACGAACTATTTTACAGAATTTTTTCAACGATTTTTTTTCAAATTTTACATTTTGAATTTGGCTTCTTTTATACCGGCGGGTCCGGTAACGGACCGGACGGTTTTTTACGGTAACCGCGGTTTACCGGCCGGGAGAAAAACGTTGCGCCTTCCAGTTCCCCGGAACCCCAATTTTTTTTTTCCCGAGCGCCGAACGGGCGAAGAAGGCGAATGTACTGCGAGTGCAGCAGACGATCACGCCACGACTTGGCACATGGTAATCCGATCCGAACGGCACCTCCACCTCGGTGGTATCGTGAATCGTATGCTGCACGCCCCCACCGTCGTGACTGAAAGAGAGAAGAGAAGACACTGATTGCCGCCACAAACTAGCACGTTGGTGATGTTCATCAATTGCAACATCATCAAGTACGAGACGAATCTTTTAAATCTAGTTAGTCTACAGTAGGACAATAATTACCAAATACAAACGAAACGTGCTTCTGATCGCATTCGAACCCAAAATATTTCACCAACTAAACACCCCTCAGTGGTGCCCGCATCCTGGATGCTCTGACTAGGCGCGAACGAGACCAGGCTGGCTGAAAGGCTGGATAATAAAATGCCTGCTCGGCTGCTCACCGGCGACTCAGCGAGGCTGCAATTAAAGAATGCCAGTACAGTCCAGATTTCAGCTGGTCGCGTCGCGTGATCTATATGTGACAATAATCCATGTAGATTAGCGTGTTCCATGTGGGCGTCAAAGGAGCAGATGGAGTTAGCTGGGCTGTCAGCTGTGGGCCGTGGCCCGTGGGCAAAACCAGCTAAACCGTCAATCCAGCCCACATGAGGGCTCCTCTCTTAATAATCCCTTGAAGCCCAATAGATTGTCCATTAAGCCATAGTTTTTTTAACATATAGTAAATATAAATGATGTACAGTACTTGACATCATACTCTTTCCTTTCTCCCTCTCTACACATGCCATGATGTACAGTACTTGACATCATACTCTTTCCTTTCTCCCTCTCTACACATGCCATGGTTGGATGCCACTCATCACCTGCCACATTGCAGGTGCAGCGGCGGATGTGAAGTGTAGCGTTGAAATTCGGTGTCATAGAACGTGTCAAAAAAACTTGTAGATTTTATTTTGGCTTCTATGTAGCTGTCAAAACACGCTTTTCGTTAACCAAATATAAACTTATTGTACGTAGCAGCACCACACCTGTGATGTGGCCGGTGAAAGCGGAGAACAAAACACTCCCTAGTAATAATTCCTTTCAAGTATTTGTAAAAAGTAGAGAGCATTGTCGTAAAAAGTTGAGAGCATTGTCTTGGTGGGTGAAAGCGGAGAACCAAACGCTCCTATAGCCATGATTCCTTTCAAGAAGCTGCAAAAGTGGAGAGCATTGTTTCGACTTTATGCATCATGTGTTCGTTGATGATGTTGCAATTGATTTTGAGTACACAAAAAAGCTTGTTATTACAAATTACATCATGTGCTCGTTGACGATTTTCCTTTCCCCACAGAGATTGTATTACAAATTACAGTTGGAACTTACTTCCTCCATCCCAAATTGTAAGTCGTTACAAGTTTGACCACTCGTCTTATTCAAAAATTTATGCAAAGTATCACTTCTTTTGCCGTGACTTTCTTTTATTAATAAAAGTTCTTAAAGAATGAGTTAAATTTGACTATATTTGCGCAAATTTTTTAAATAAGACGAATGGTTAAACTTGGAGTCCAAAAAAGTCAAACGACTTACAATTTGGGATGAGGGAGTAGAAGACAATTACATACCGTTGAATAAACTGACAAGCTTTCTTCAACAGCTCCAAAAGACTCTTTACATACTTCCTAGCTAATAGGAATAAAATTTTGGAGAAAAGAATACACTTTAGCCGTTGTTTAATTAAATTGCATATACGATATAGAAAAACTATCAGAGGACATAGAGATATAGAGAACTATTTTTACTCAAATATTTCTCTAAGTAATATATCGCAGCAGATAGCGGATAGCCGAATAAGGTTGCTGGCTTCGCTAGTCCACCGCACCTGTTCTCCACACAGGTACGACCTGATGGAGCCCACGTTTTTCCCAACAGAAACTGGACAGCTGCAAAAGCGAAACGAGATACTAGGAGTAAGCCGCAGGCAGCATCGACAGCACGCACCAGCGCACGCCGTAGACGACGGCGCAGCTTGCGAAAAGCGACGGTGGCGAGAAGCGTCACTCTCAGCTTGCCCCGAGCCCCCGACGGATGGAAGCTGATCAGATCAGGCATCGCTGCGCTTGCTTGCTTCCCCTCGATTCATGTCGGGTTGTCGGCGTCCGCGCACCGCTGGCGCGTTCGCCTCACGAAAGGCCCATTCGCTGCAGCTTTGAAACCTCGGCTCGCTTGAGGTGACGGCCGGATTTGTACGTCCCAACTCGCCCCACCAATCGAACAAATGGCGTCCCGGCATTTATCTCTAGAAAAGAATGCGGCAGCTAGAGAGCTGGAGCTGGATCTGTGTGTTTCTCCGGCGTCTCCACTGCATTCTCGGTTCATCGTCATCAAGAGTTCTACCCCGAAGGTTGTTCGTCAGAGAGAGCGAATAAGGGGCAATCAAAGGAGGCACTGCAAGAAGGTACAGCGCCTACAAGCTAGTTTTTGCTCTGTATGCTGCGTTTCTTGTTCTTCTAGGTTCTTCGTTCTTTTGAGCTCGACCGTGTTGATTTTTGGTAGTACAACAAGTTCTCGGATTGACCCGTCGGGGTAAATTGATTCACGCGTTTTGTCATTAGATTAGACCGATGTTCATACATACATCGCTTTTTGTTCATTTTCACCGCTTTTCGCACCCATCAATCATCGTGAAATATTCCGAATATACGAGGAGTTTGTCAGAACACACATGTGCTACAGTAGGTTGCACGGGCTCAATCATTTCCATGGAGTGTCACGTAGATCAATGGAACGACTTAGGAGACTGTTCAACGCTATAGTTTACAAGCTCATGACTGTCCTTTTTCTTTTCAGTTGCCATGCTATGAACGGTACCAATATATATAATCCCTCAGTCACATAATACTGGGAGCATTTCCAGCAAACAGCCTAAACAAACTACTTATTTCCCTTTTGAATAGTGGAGAAAAAAATAAATCAACCCTAGAAGTAGAAGGCAGCCACACCTAAATTTATTGCCCTCTACTTTCTCTTCCCACTTTTCGCTTTTGTTTCCATCTCGCGCTTAGACGCCCTAGCCCATAACCTCTGCTTTCTCCTCCCACTTTCCACTTTTGTTTCCATCCCGTGCTTAGACGCCCTAGCCCATAAGTGCCAAGTGGATATGATCCTCCCCTGCCATTGCCCCAAGAAAGCTCGCCGTCGGGCACTCAGGCCCTTCCAGGACTTTATCGTCACCATTGTCCTAGATCCGTCCACTCGTGGTCATTCCACTCTTTCGCGGTCCCTCTCATCGATGACTCCCAAAGCTTGTCGCATCTTCCCCACATGCTCCTCCTCTCCCTTAACTGAGCTCGTCTTCTCCTCCCTAGGCGGTCCTCGTCCTCCCAATCGACCCGCCTTGACGACCGTCAATTGATGGCTGAAGCCACCCCGCCCTCCTTGACCGACGCAACCCTCTCCACCAGGCCGTTGCTGCCCCATCCTCCCGATGGCCGTAGGGAGCGCTCAAATGACTGAGACTTTTAATTGTGACAAGAGAAGTAAGACATGTTGGTTCCATATGTTAATCTCTACTCGGATGCATTAGAAAAGGCAGTGTTGCTAGAGGAAACAACAATAAAAAAGAGAGTTATATCAAAATAGGTTGCTACACCCCAAATACAAAAATAGGGAGCCTATTTTTGATAGAAGCGTAGAGATGCTCTTACCTGTTACCTTCTAGCCTTCTACGCTTACTCTCCCAGGTCTCCCTTATCATGGAAATCCGATTTTGCGTGTGTTTGCTTGTTATCATGGAAATCATGCCTGGACCAGGCAAATGGCAAAAGCGATGCAAACCAAACAATCTCTAAACCGCTCGTTAATTCCTGTGTTCAATGCGAAACGTATGCATGTTTCTAAAACTTAAAAAGTAGCAGTATTCGGAAAGGAATGGAAACGCCGACTCATCCGATTTTAGGCCCATCTCATCTTATTTATGGGCTTCTGGCCATCACGAGCACAGGCCCACTTCGAATCGAGCCCACCACCTGTAAAGCCTGGCGCGGGTTTTTTTTTTTTTTTCGGAAAGGAAAAACCCGACTCATCCGATTTTAGGCCCATCTCATCTTATTTCTTCTCCCACGCGCACGGCCCACTTCGGTCTGGGGTGTGCACCGTGCACATAAATGCTTTCCCAAGCGGTGTGCACCCACATAAATGTTTGTGTGCACCCCTTTATAGATTTATGCCACGTGTCATATAAATCATCGTTGCCCTACACTCCATGGAATCAGCTCCACTTCGTTGGTCTTCCGCACTCCGCGACCGCCGCCGAGAAGCGATAAAGGCCACGGCAAAGGGTTTCGAGGCTTCTTCTATGAGCGTTGCCTCCCACACGGGACGGACACACCACGGCTCCACGTCTCCTACTCCGGCCTCCCCTCCGGGTATGGCGCGGAAGCAGGAGCATGCGGCTTTGGTTGCAGTTCAGTGGTCGGAGCTTCCTGCTCCCTCAGACTGCACAGGCTTGTTCGTCGCACACCGTCTTGATGGCCATCACTACGAATGGATCTGGACCTCGCCATACTTGAAATTGGGGTAAAGTATGTACTTTTTATTCTCATGGCAGCCGCTACTTTTTTTTGTGATTAGGACAGATGAGTGTTTTGTTTTCATTCTTGGATTGAATATTGATCTGATTTTATCGTACATCACTATGCAGTAGACTGCCTTGTGGTTGTGGGTAAACGTTACACAACGGATTACTTGTATTTTAGTAGTATTAGTTTTGAATAAGACGGTATAACTTCGGGAGACTTCAATTAACCTGTCAGTAAACCTTGTTTGATAGCAGCAACTTTGGTAATCAGTATGCTCTGCTGTTTCAGAATATGCTTGATAGTTACACATTGTAGAGGAGAATTGCGATCGAGAAGGGGATATATAAAGAAAGAAGAAAAAGGGGCCTAGCTGGGGATGGATTTGCACCTGGATCCTGGTGGGCTAGCGGTCCACGTCCAGCACGAAGGATCGTCTCCCCACGCAATGCTGAGCGCCCTTGCTGACAGCATCAAGCACTTGGCGCCGCTCCGCCTGTCCAGCCCAAAGCTCTGCGAAATGCGATCAGTCAGCAACAATGCGATCCAAATTAATCGAATGCCGTCTTCTAGGTTAGGCGACAAGGCGAGCAGGGTGGCCGGGATGGTGTTCCCCGCCGCCGACAAGATTTTGTCCCGACTCCCCATCCGCGACACCGGTCGCCCGTCACGTCTCCTGACGATGAGGCCCCCTCCCGGCAGCCTCGGGCAAACAGACGAGAGACGTGGCAACCGGAGAGGAGAGCAGGTAGCGAAACCTCGTCCAAGCCAGATCGGAGGGGGGAAAGCGCGGATTCCCAAACCCTACAACCCGGTTGGTAGGAGAGAGAAGGAGATCCAAAGCTTCGGGGCGAGCTATGGTTTATCCCCTCGACTCAACCACCACCTCAAGGGCGGCTAGGGTTTGGCGAAGGGAAGGAATCTCGCCCGGATTCGGCGAGATCTCCGGAGAAGGCCAAGACCTTCTCTCCGACGGACCGCTTCCCGGTCGGAGAAGGGGATACCGCAAATCAATCGCCAAGTAAGTTGAAATTCTCGAGAGATCTATTGGGGTTCCGCGGAGAAGAGGAGTTTTGCTCAAGTCGTCAAGCAAGAGATGGCGGCGAGAGGAAGAGGGAGAGGTCCCACCAAGACCCGGAGGAGGAGTGGGGATGGGGAGGAGGCGGGCGGGGGGCGCCCACCACGTATGCCTCCACCTTATTACCCCGCCTCCACCTCCATATGGATTCTATCGTAATCCCCACCTTTCCCTCCACCAAACCAAAGATCCACCACCATTCAACGAGGCGGTGAGGCAACACGACCAAGAGGTGGAGGTATGCGGGGTAGAGGCAGGGAAGGCAGGCCCCAAGGCAACAACAGCAGCTTCAGGCCCCTCAGATCCCTCTTGAGCAAGGCACAGGTCAACAGGAAGGAGAAGGTCCAATTCCAAACCCAAACACCAGCAATTCTCACAACTCTGGTCAGAACATGGTAATAGAAGACAACTCTGGCAACTCTGCAAATGTGGTTTGCTTCAACCGTGGGACAGCTAGGTCATCTCAGCTCATCATGCAAGTCACCTAAGGTTTGCTTTTATCCGTCATGACCCAAATCATGCAAAGGGATCGGTGCCCGAGAATGGGGAAACCAGCAAAGGATGCTCAATTCTTTGGAAGTGCCAATAGGGGATTGGGATTTCATTATGTTGATGTAGAGGAGAGTGCTGATAGATTCAGGCATTGGGTAGGACTGGACAATTGTGGTCTGCTGACTATAGAGCAAGGTGATATTGATGAGAGTGGTATTGTAGCAGCTCTGAAGGTGTTGTTTGACAAGAATTGGAATTGGGTTCTGAAACAGGCAGAAGAGTACAGTTACATAATCAGGTTCCCACCTCAGAAGAAAGTAGAGAATATTGTGATTGGCAAATCAACAACCTTTGAGCTTACAAAGACCGGAGTGGTGGCATCTCTCGATTATGCGATGGTGAAATAGAGCCTGTAGGTACACTAGTGGATGTCTGGGTACTCATTCAAGGAATTCCTCCAAAATGGATAGACTGGAAGACTATGAATCAAGTTGCTTCTTGTCTAGGCAGAATGAT
This sequence comes from Hyparrhenia diplandra, assembly GCA_015847255.1. Classification (NCBI taxonomy): domain Eukaryota; kingdom Viridiplantae; phylum Streptophyta; class Magnoliopsida; order Poales; family Poaceae; genus Hyparrhenia; species Hyparrhenia diplandra. The sequence continues at coordinate 111,282 of JADLZK010000345.1, read as the reverse complement.
TCAAGTAGATGTTGGTGTTTCTTAACGCACACAGATAAATCCGCAAGCCGCACGGGAAATACCGTTGTAGCACTTCACCCGTGGTAGCGGGTATCGTATTTTCCACGAGGGGCCGGTTGCGCGTACCGGGTTTTTCAGGTTTATGTCAACCTAAGGCAAGGGTTTGTTTTCTAAGAGTAGCGAGGTATCTATAGGCTAAGTTTTCCGGCGATTCCTAAAGTCCGTTGTCTACTCACTTCGGGCACCGCCCACGCCCAAAGCGACGTTGTCCGCAATTAGCTCTACGACGCAAACGAACGTGGGGGGGATTTCAAGGGACGGACAAGGCTGTCACAACCAAGCCGCCTACCCCCTCAACCGTGGGATGCACCGCAAAAAGGTAGGTGAACGCTAGTTCAAACACCACGCTTGCACTATTGGTCACGCTTCTTGATGTTGGCCAAGGTTCCCCTGTTAAAGAGTCCCTCCACCAAGAACTAACGTAAACGATCTACCAATCCCGTAAGTCTACAACAGCTAAGAAATGTACGTTGGAAATTAAATAGCTGCAAGATAATCACAAAGACCGCTTACCAAAGTGTAAGTAGTTTGCAGAGGTACAAGCCGGGCGGGTACCGACAAGTCCGCACTCCGGCCCTCCTAGGAACAATGAACACCGAGGGGCTTAACCGACAACTCCGTAGAAAGAACCAAGCTTCTTTCTAGCCTTTCCCTCTCTCACTCTCTAGAATCGGAGATAGAATAGAAGAAGTAGAAGAAGAAGAAGATCTAATTCTACTCTCTTGCACAAGTGGACCGGTTTCTCCTTGTAAAATGTGTTGTTCTTTGAGAGGGAGAGAGGGGGTCTATTTATACATAAGGGGGAGGGACCTAAGTGCTAAAACCACCCAAACCGACCTAGGAAAACCTTCCATGTACGACAAACCGACTATCCCACGTCGGTTTCACCAGCTTTGGAAGGTAACAAACCGCCTCGCCGAAGATGGGCGCGAACCGCCTTGGCGAGGGTGCGGCCGCACCTTGAGGTGCGCGCGCCCCTGCCAAAGCTTCGGCTTCGGCCGAGCCGGCAGGCGGGCTTCCTTTGCTCGAAAAGTTGTGTGGTGCCTTTGCGCCCGGCCTGGTTTTCGACGTTTTGTTGCGACTCGTTTTGGGCTTGCCATTTGCTCCTTTGGGCCTTTTTCTATTTATTGATTTTATTTCTTTTTCTTTATCCTTTTGGCCCAAAGTGATCATCCATGAGTTTGTACCGCAAGTCCAAATAAACACCAAAACTTTGGAATATGTTAGTTGAAAAATCCTATTTCTAGGTAGTTTTGGTGTTATGTTGACGGTATTAAAATTGTCGTTGGTTACCGTCAACAAACTCCCCCCACGCTTAGCCCTTTACTCGTCCTCGAGTGAAGGCACAATGGACTAAAGTGGTTTTATCTCCAAGATGTAAGCTTGCATATATATTATTCCAAGCCTTACCGCCTTTGTGAGCATTTTCCCATCCTTTATTACCTTTTATCGTAGCGGGGCTTTTTAGCTTTTCTCCAAGCCTTGGGTGGTTGCCGGATCGAATGGTTATAAATGTAAATGCTTATCATTCATCCAATTGATCAACTTTTTATCCGGGGTTTTATTTAGATTTTATTTTTCTCTCGAAAGCATGGGCTTTATTGCTATAAAAATATATGTTTTTTTGAGAGGTGGGCTCGCTGCTCGCCCTAGACTTTTGTCTTTTATTTTTCTCTTTTTTTTTTTCTCTCTGTTTTTTTAGAGATGTGGGCTCTACTAAGCCCTTGGACACTTGCCCATTTTTCATCTCATTTTCTCTTTTCTTTTTTTAGAGATGTGGGCTCTACTCGCCCTCGGACATTTGTCCATTTTTCATCTCATTTTTTTTTTTTAGCATAGCCCAAGACATTTCTCTTTTCAAAGGATAGATTCCCTGATGTTGAGTTTCTCTTTTGGACAAAGTCATAGCAAATCTATTTGTACCATATCATATTTGGCAACAACTTAGACTAGATAGAGCATATGCAACCCACATGAATCGGGTTTTTTAGGATGAGTAGTTATTTAAAATGTAAGCTCGGTATTCGGGCGAGGAATAAAATGTATGCATGCCATGTATCAATTGGTAGATGTAGAGATGGGGTTTTTGCTATCTTGGTTCGGTTTTAGCATTTAAAAGATAAATCACAAGTCAAATTTTAATTTTAATAAATTAGCGTACCTTTGACTTGCGAATCCTCCCCCACACTTGTTTTTGTACCTATTTTTATTTTCTTTTTGCACAAGGACAAAGACAAGTGGAGACATAGACAATAATATAATAATAAAAACTTTATTGAATTTATAAATAATTCAAATTGGGGCGCACACTTGAAGGAATTACAAAATGATAGGAAGGGAAATACTTGAAAATTAAACTAGTGCGCTAAATTATTGATAAAGAGGTAGAGCACTTCTAAGCTGACCTGCGAAGGACGCTCTCTGCATTAGCCGCTCTAGCGACCCTAGCTAGCTTAGTCTTGAAGTTTAGGCAAAAAGAGTCTAGTTCCTTCCTGATGACAGCGTTCTCTAAATCTGCCTCTTCTACCTCTGAGGTTAAGGTTTTCACTAGCTGATTTAGAGAGTTTACTCTAGCGTTTAAGGTTGCTAGCGAAGGAACCTTAGAAACCGTGCTACTCCCGGCTATTTTTAGCGTCCCGGGTACCCTCGAACGACTCTCGAAAACATTGGGAGCCTTCCTGGGTGCAGCACGGGGAACCCTCAAGGGGCCCTCACTACTCGAGCGACTCTCAACAACATTCGGGGCCTTTCTAGGATTCGCCCGAGGGATACGTAATGGAGCACTTGGAGATGTCGCTGGAGCAGGCGTTGGCCTCTTCATAAGCCCCTTCCCACGCCCTCCTGTGGGCAAATCGACACCGACAACGGTGTACGGGTAGCCGTAGTCGGAGGCGTGGAAGGAGGACGTGTCCGTCGAGGAAGTACGGACGCCAGCTGCTTCGGGCTCCTTCCTCTTGATGCCCGGGGTGCCCACCGTAGGACGAGGTAGGCGCCCAAGAATACTCTTGCGTGTCACGGATCTGCCCGTGGACACATGGCTGTTCCCTCCACTAGAAGAGTAGCGTGGGGGAGGGAGCACGGCAAGAGGGGCGACAGAGGATGGTTCCACCTCGTCACTAGGAAAGATCGGGTCTTCCTCATTGAGAGAGCATAGTGAACGAGAGGAGTTGTAGAGGGTAAGAGCATGGCCAGCCATTGCAGCTGTTCTGGACTTAGAAGAAGAGGATTTGAGAAGAGAAGAAGAGCAAGAAGGAGAGGTGTGAGGAAATGGAGAGGAGGAGGGTGGATTTTATAGGACAAACACTCCTCTCTGAATTAGCAGGTCGAAATCTCGCGGAGCGCACCATACCATAACAAGTTTGGAGAAAGAAGAAAGCAATGGGTGAAATCTCAGGCCGAGGGGGCCTGGCCAGGGTGCGGCCGCACCTTGAGGTGCGCGCGCACCTCCCTGGTCGCCCCCCTGGCCGAGCTTTCGTCCACATCCGTTTCTTTTCTCGAAAAGTTTGGATCCGGGGCGCCGCCCGCGAAAATCGTTCCTTTCTTGTTGCGATCTCTAATTGATCCTCAAATTTGAAATTTGAAAATAGATTATGCTTTGATTAATTTAGAAAGTGATTATTCCTTGTGTAACAAATGACCAAAGATAAATTAAATGAATTAAAATGAAATTAATAAAGCAAAAACTTTATCTAAAACAAAGTAAAAATATATAGATAACTTTTTATGTTTTATCATTTAATTATATATATTAATTTTTTTTATATATTATTATTATTATTATTTTATATGCTGATCATCTAAATTAATTTTCAAAGCATAAATCTATTCTATCGAGCTCTTGGTTAAGATCGGGTGCTTGGCTCGAAGAAAAGCTTGAGACGTTGACCGTTTACCTTTTGTATCTCACCGCGCCATCTTGAATTGTGATTGCACCGTGTGGCGAGGTGTTGATGATGATGTACGGTCCCTTCCATTTGCTCCTCGCCTTCCCTTCGCCAAATAACTTCACCCGGGAATTGAATAGGAGTACTTTGTCTCCCCGTGGTGAATTCCTTGATTTTTATGTGCCGATCATGCCATCTTTTTGTGCGCTCCTTGTAGAGCTTTTGTAACCGTGGGTACGCCTTCTCTCGCCATTCTTCTAGTTCGAGATTTGCCTCGATGGTTCTTTCCAAATGAGTCCGACGTCCATGTTCCACTTCTTGATGGCCCAATGAGCTCGATGCTCCAACTCAACCGGTAAATGGCGGGTTTTGCCATAGACCGCTTGATAAGGTGACATGCCGATGGGGGCTTTGTAAGCTGTCCTATATGCCCGTAGAGCATCGTAGCTTGTTTTTCCAAAATTTTCCCATCTCGTTGACCGCCTTCTCGCGGGATGTTCTTGATTTGCTTATTGGAGGTCTCGGCTTGCCCGCCGGTTTGCTGGGATGATAAGGGGTAGCAATGTTGTGCGAGTGCCAAGCTCCTTCAGAATGCCCCGAATGACTTGTCCTTGAAATGCGATCCTCCGTCATCGATCACCATGCGTGGCATTCGAATCGGGGAAGATGATTTCATGGAACATCTTGCGTGCATGCTTGCCGTCGGCAGCTACGCATGGCATTGCCTCTACCCACTTCGACACGTAGTCTCATCGCCACCAAGATGTACTCGCAATCATGGGACTTACCGAATGGCCCCATATAGTCAATGCCCCACACATCAAATATTTCTATTTGAAGGTTGTAGTGTAGAGGCATTGCATCGCGAGCCGTGATGTTTCCGGTCTTCCGCGCTTGTAGCATCTTCGATAAATTCTTTCGTGTCGCCGTACATCGCGTCGGCGGAAGAATCCGCCTTTCGCCAAATTTTGGCTTGTGTGTGAAATACTCCCGGATGTCCGGCGTAGGGAGATGCATGACATTTCTCGATGATCCGCATTCCTCCCTCCCCGGGTACGCATCTTCTCGGCAAGCCGTCCGCACACACCCCGCATGCGGTATGGGTCATCCCATAGGTGCCGCCGCTCTCCGTTTGGAGTTTCCGCTTGTTCTCCCGTGTGATACGTATCCCGCAACCATGTAATTCACAATGTTTGCGCGTACCATGGGTTGAAGTGCGACACCTTGAGTAGCATGTCGCCGCTAGGTAGTCGTTGATTGGGGGTTCCTGCATGTTAGTTACCTCGCATATATCGCGACAAATGATCCGCAACCGTATTTTCTACTCCCTTTTTATCTTTTTATTTCTATATCAAATTCTTGGAGCGAAGAATCCAAATGGATCGAGGCGAGGTTTCGCATCCTTTTGGTAAGAAGGTACTTAAGGGCGGCATGGTCTGTGTAAACAATTATTTTTGCGCCCACTAAGTAGGATCGAAACTTCTCGATAGCAAAAGACTACCGCCAGAGCTCTTTTTCTGTTGTGGCATAATTAAGCTGTGCTCCTGTCAGAGTTTTGCTAGCATATGCGATGGCGTGCTGCTTTTTATCCTTGGTTTGGCCTAAGACCGCACCAACAAATAAGTCGCTTGCATCGCACATGATTTCAAATGGCAACGACCAATCCGGGGTTGGATGATCGGAGCCGAGATGAGTGCTTTCTTCAGGGGTTTCGAAAAGCGTCGCGTGCACTCATCCAGTAAAGTCAAAGGGTACATCCTTGGCTAGCGTGGTTGTAAGTGGTCTAGCAATTTCGCGAAAAATCTTTTATGAATCTTCTATAAAACCTGCGTGGCCTAGGAAACTACGGATACCTTTGACGTTCACTGGGGGTGGTAGCTTTTCGATAACTTCTATCTTAGCTTTGTCTACCTCTATCCCCCTCTCGGACACGAGGTGCCCGAGAACGATGCCTTCTTGGACCATAAAGTGGCACTTTTCCCAGTTAAGTACCAAGTCTTTTTCTTGGCATCGCTGCAAGACCCGGTCTAGGTTCTTCGACATGCTCTCGAAGGTCTTACCATAGACGGAGAAATCGTCCATGAAGACCTCCATGATTTCTTCGATCATGTCTGAGAAGATAGACATCATGCACCGCTGAAAAGAAGCAGGCGCATTACACAACCCAAATGACATTCTACGATAGGCATAGGTTCCGTATGGGCATGTGAACGTGGTCTTGCTCGTCATCGTGGTGGATCGGGATCCGGTGGTACCCGAATACCCGTCAAGGAAACGAAAGAAAGAATGTTTCGCTAACCGCTCCAACATTTCATCGATAAAGGGCGGCGGGAAGTGATCTTTCTTTGTTGCCTTGTTAAGTTTTCTCGAATCAATACACATTCTCCACCACAGTGACTTGTCTTTGTGGAATGAGTTCGTTTTTTAGCGTTCTCAACGACCGTCATTCCTCCCTTTTTAGGGACCACTTGGACCGGGCTAACCCAATCACCGTGGTGGTACGGGATAGATAATCCCGGCGTGAAGAAGTTTGAGAACTTCCTTCTTCACGACTTCACGCATCGCATTATTGAGCCCGCGCTGGGTTCGCATGATGGGGTACTATCTTGGTCAATAGGAATGCGATGTGTGCATAGTGTTGGGCTTACCCCTTTCAAATCTTGAAGGGAATACCCGAAGACCGACCGTGTTTCTCTAAAACGGTTATGAGTCGGGTAGTTTCTTGGTCACTAAGCTTGTCGCTTATGATGACCTGAGCTTGTGAATCGCCGTTTAGGAAGACATAGCGTAGGCCCCGGGGTAGGGGTTTAAGCTCAACTCGAGGTCGAGTTAGCTCTTCCTCTTTGGGAAGTTCTATGAGTTCCCCGAATCGCCCCTCTTCTTCAATGAAGAATTGGGCGTCTTTTTCAAGGTCCTGCTTTTACGGGTTCTCATATAGCATAACTCCCATGACCTCCTCGGGCATGTCATACTCTAGGAAGGGTTCTCATTACCGAAGTTTTTAGCTCGAGTAACGGGATAGAAAACTTTTTCTTCCCGAAAGTGACATCTAGATCCCCTGATCTGGTAGATCAATAATCTTCTCCAAGGGATGCCCGATTAAGATGTCGAAGTCTTGGATATCAAAAACGTGAAAGTCCAGAGACAACTTGACATCCTTATGTAGGAAGATTTGTTCATGTATAACCTCACAAAGATTCAATGGTGGTTCGTGGTGCTATGCGCAAGGTCCGTCTTTGTGGGAGTTCTAATAGCTTCCTCGACACAAGCTTGTGTAAAGGTTTCTCGACATTATATTTATCCCCACGGTAGGGTTATACATGACTTCCACCAAACTTCCCTGAAATCTGCAATGGATTGGTGTAGAGGGGCCGCTTATCCGAATTTCTTCGGAAGAGGGTCCTTCCTCTCTCAACCATTCCGTGCTCATTATAGCTGTTAGCTCCTTAATAGACTCCTCGAGGAAAGTTTTATCCAGGGGTTGTTTAGGGCCACCGAATTGGTGATTTCTTCCTTTGTTCGTGCCTTCGAGGTGTCACCGAATTGATCGCTGAGGTCAACCTCGAAGAACGGGAGATCCGTGCAAACGGTCTCCTCTGGTTACAGTTCAGCGAGGGTCTCTCTAAAGATGTTTCAGGTTCGGCAAGAGTCGAAGAGACTTCCTCTTGTTTCTCGCTTGGGTTCTACTTCTGGGTTCTAGCGGAGGAGTATTCTCAAGAATACGGTTTAGAGAGCTTCTCCTTACGCTGTGGTTTTATGTGAAAACGACCCTCCCAAGCAGCTAAATCAAGCGGCGAGGCGCCGCCTGTCCAATCCTAGCCGAAATGTCAGAATAAAGACGTGGTTTGGTATGGACAGTGTCCGGGCCGGATCGTGTAAGCGTGGTAAACCGATCCCGTGCTGCACCTAAGGTTTCACCCTCTATTTGTCGGAAGTTGAGTATCTCTTGTCGCAGGGCCACGATTACGGATATCGGGTAGAACGCTACACGAATCTCCTTCAGCTTCTTCCCATTCTCCGCTTTACCAACCCTACGTTATGGGCGTACCATTGAGTCGCCCTCTCGGTGAGAGAGAACGGAAACAACTTCCACCTCAAAGATGTCATGTGTCATGCCTGCAATTGTCGCAGCCACCAGGCTGCTCAAACTCCCGTAAATGATGATAGGGGTTTTCATATTCCGAGCCCGAAAAGGCTCGGCCCGAACCATGGCTATAAAGCCGTAGCGAGCTCATACTCGGAAGCCGTGATTGGCTTCGCAGATTGGCGTGGTTCTACGAGCTCGCCCTTGGGAGCGCAGTGATTTGATAGTGGGTTGCTCCATGGGTAACAGAACTCTTTTTGGTATTTTTGTTTAAAGGATACTACCGATCACGTAGGTTGACTCGGTTCTATTTATGACTACGACAACCGTCCCGGCAACGGCGCCGAAAATGCTTGTTGGTGTTTCTTAACGCACACGATAAATCCGCAAGCGCACGGAAATACCGTTGTAGCACTTCACCCGTGGTAGCTGTGGTATCGTATTTTCCACGAGGACGCCGTTGCAACCGGCTTTTCGTGTTTATGTCAACCTAAGGCAAGGGTTTGTTTTCTAAGAGTAGCGAGGTATCTATAGGCTAAGTTTTCCGTGCAAAGGATTCCAAAGTCCGTTGTCTACTCACTTCGGGCACCGCCCACGCCCAAGGACGTTGTCCGGCAATTAGCTCTACGACGCAAATTAACGGGGGGATTTCAAGGGACGGACAAGGCTGTCACAACCAAGCCGCCTACCCCCTCAACCGTGGGATGCACCGCAAAAAGGTAGGTGAACGCTAGTCCAAACACCACGTTTGCACTATTGGTCACAGTTCTTGATGTTGGCCAAGGTTCCCCGGTTAAAGAGTCCCTCCACCAAGAACTAACGTAAACGATCTACCAATCCCGTAAGTCTACAACAGCTAAGAAATGTACGTTGGAAATTAAATAGCTGCAAGATAATCACAAAGACCGCTTACCAAAGTGTAAGTAGTTTGCAGAGGTACAAGCCGGGCGGGTACCGACAAGTCCTAAGACTGGCCCTCCTAGGAACAAATGAACACCGAGGGGCTTAACCGACAACTCTGTAGAAAGAACCAAGCTTCTTTCTAGCCTTTCCCTCTCTCACTCTCTAGAATCGGAGATAGAATAGAAGAAGTAGAAGAAGAAGAAGATCTAATTCTACTCTCTTGCACAAGTGGACTGGTTTCTCCTTGTAAAATGTGTTGTTCTTTGAGAGGGAGAGAGGGGTCGATTTATACATAAGGGGAGGGACCTAAGTGCTAAAAACCACCCAAACCGACCTAGGAAAACCTTCCATGTACGACAAACCGACTATCCCACGCCGGTTTCACCCGCTTTGAAGGTAACAAACCGCCTCGCCGAAGATGGGCGCGAACCGCCTTGGCCGAGGTGCGGCGCACCTTGAGGTGCGCCAAGCACCCCCGCCAAAGCTTCGGCTCGCCCGAAGCCGGCAGCCGGGCTTCCTTTGCTCAAAAGTTGTGTGGTGCACTTTGCCCGCCCCGGTTTTGACGCTTTGTTGCGACTTCGCTTTGGGCTTGCCATTTGCTCCTTTTGGGCCTTTTTTATTTATTGATTTTATTTCTTTTTCTTTATCCTTTTGGCCCAAAGTGATCATCCATGAGTTTGTACCTGCAAGTCCAAATAAACACCAAAACTTTGGAATATGTTAGTTGAAAAATCCTATTTCTAGGTAGTTTTGGTGTTATGTTGACGGTATTAAAATTGTCGTTGGTTACCGTCAACAAAGAGGACCGGCAAACACTCATGTTTAACAGCTTCTTCAACTCGTGAGAGTCAAGATACAAAGGCAAAAGATCCTACAAGAATTCCCAAAGAAAGGCTTTTTGTGTTCAAGAACAACATTCATTTGATCATGTTCACACCAGAGGGTTTTGTGCAAGTGGAAAGTTCTACTGATGGTAACTCTGATGATGATGGGGATGGAGACAACAAAGGCAATGAGAATACTGAAGACCAGCTTCCAGAAGGGGAAGAAGAGCAACATAAACCAGCAGAAGGGGGGAGAATAAAACATCTTCTACTACTCCCAAACAGCAGAAGACAGTACAGGGTTCTAATGCAGATAAAAGTGTGAGAAGATTTCTGGAATTTGGAGAAACAGACCTACAACAAGAGGCTGCACTACAATGCACTAACCTCCTCAAGGCCATGGAACTTGAGGGTGATGATGAAGTATTAGGAGATTCAGAAGATGAGGAGGACATATCTGGTCAAGACAAAGAGGACACTTATCTGCTGCCAGAGGAATGGGTACACAATTTAAGCTCAGTATCCACTGCCTTCAAAGCTCCAGCCACAGAAGAAGAGAAAGATGGGGGATCACCAAATTCACTTGAGAAGTTGGGCTTTTCAGAAGTGGAGGATATTTGCTCTCAACCTACAACTGAAATAATGGAGAAGTTTGAACAAGCTAAGCGAGAAAAGACAAGAAGATAGGCAAGGGGAAGCGTTGGGGGCCACTAGTGCCTACCAGAAGAGTGTGAGGAATGTTGATAAAGGAATTCCTGCTATGGAGAAAGCTCAGGAAGTCAAGAGGAAGTGGAATCTGGAAAACAACACAGGTATAAACCAAAAACTCTCCAAAACCATTTTAGCTTCCATTGCCAATGATATTGATCTTGTGGTAGGGGATGGAAATCCTGATGTTATGACTTGTATGTTAGATTTAGATGTTAAGAGGAATTCTACAAATGAAAAAGAGTGTTCTATCCCAGAATGTAGGGATTTAAGCAAGTAGAGCATAATGCTCATGATCCTGCAGTAGTTTACCCAGACAGTCAGGTTTCAGTCATAAATAGGAGTGATGGTAAGGATAGTAATAGTCTATATGAATAGCTCTACCTGTGATAATAATAGTGTAGATGAGAATGGAAATTCTCACAATAGTTTTTCTAGCACAGGTATCCCAGTAGATCAGAATGGAAATTCTGATTCTACACAGGCCAACCAGGAAAAAGGATGGTCTATAGCAGGTAAAAATAGGAAAAAGAAAAATAAAAATAAAAAATGAAAGGTATGTTTTGGAATATTAGAGGTTTGGGGAAAATTGATAGGCTTCCAGCCTTAAGAGGAAAAAATTAGGGATCTTCATTTAGATTTTGTAGGTGTTATGGAAACTAAGAAAATTTTTCTTTCAGATGGTCTAATTAGATCGTTAGCTGACAATATTCCTTATAATTGGCATCACTTAGAGGCAAAGGGCTCAGCTGGAGGAATCCTAGTTGGAGCAAATTCTGATATGTTTATCATGACTATTGGTGATTGCCATGCTTACTATGTGAGTGTTATGCTTACCTGTAAGAAGACTGGTTTTTCTTGGAAATTGGTAGTTATCTATGGACCTGCATATGAGGACAAGAAACAAGAGTTTTTAGATAGTTTAGAAAACATGATGAGTAAGTGGCAGGGTCCAATCTTGATAGGAGGGGATTTCAATTTAGTCAGGTTTGTAGGAGACAAAAACAATGGTATCATCAATCATAGATGGGCGGATAGTTTTAATAATTGGATCAGTAAGTGGTCTTTGATAGAATTAAATGCTAGTAATAAGAAGTTCACTTGGACAAACAATCAAGATTTCCCTATTTTAGCTAAGATTGATAGAATTTTTGTTAGTACGAATGGGAAAACAAATTTTCCAATGGTTAGTATTAAAGCTCTAGAGAGACCGCCTAGTGACCATAACCCTCTTATTCTTGATTCTGGAGATAATATTAGATTTGGCAAGAAAAGATTTAGGTTTGAGAAATGGTGGTTAGGTAATGAATCCTTTCAGAGTGTAGTAGAAAAAGCCTGGAACACTCCTTGTAATCTAAGCAATAGTATGGATAGGTGGCAGTTCAAAGTAAGAACTCTAAGGAGAATAGTTAGGGGATGGGCAGCAAATGTTATTGCTGCTATGAATAAAGAGAAAGCTCAACTTACACAGTCCTTCACTAGACTAGAAAATTTAGCTGAAGAAAGAGCACTAGATCCTGTGGAGTTAGCAGAATTTAGGAAAGTAGAAAAAGAGCTCAACCATATTTGGGCTTTAGAAGAGATCAAAGCTAGACAGAGGTCTAGGGATAGAGATGTATTAGAAGGAGACAGGAACACTGCCTATTTCCATGCCATTGCTAATCATAGAAGTAGAAGGAAAAGAGTGGACTGCCTTCAAGGGCCAAATGGTTTAGTACAGGATCAAAAAGGTACGATGAAAATAGCTGTAGATTTTTACAAGAATCTGTTTGCCAAAGAGCCAGATGCAAATGTTAAATTAGGTAGTAACTTTTGGGAGGACCAGGACAAGGTCAGTCGGGGAGGAAAATGAAATCCTTTTAGCACCTTTCACTTTGAAGCTGAATTAAAACAAGCCATTTTCAAATTGTTATGCGATGGGGCTCCTGGACCTGATGGTTTATCATTTTTATTTTATCAAAAATTCTGGGAGATTATTAAGTCTGACCTACTAGCTCTTTTTAATGATTTCCATAAAGGCAACTTAGATCTGTACAGATTGAATTGTGCATTAGTGACTCTAATACCAAAAGTAGGAGATGCAACAAATATGAAGCAATTTAGACCCATTAGCCTGCTCAATTGTAGCTTTAAGATTTTTTCAAAAATTATGACAATTAGGTTGCAGAGTATTGTTCAAAGGATAGTAGCACCAACTCAATCTGCCTTTATAAAAGGAAGATTCATTTTGGAGAGTGTGGTTGTAGCACATGAAGTAGTTCATAGTATCCATAGTAAAGGAGAAAAAGGGGTCATCATCAAACTAGACTATGAGAAGGCTTATGATAGGGTCAGTTTGGACCTTTCTTTTTGACATGCTAGAGGAAAGGAATTTTCATCCTAGAGTGGTCAGTTGGATAAAGCAACTAGTAATTGAGGCTCATTAGGTATCACCTTGAATGGTGAAGACAGTTCCTATTTCAAAACAGGAAAAGGGCTTAGACAAGGAGACCCTCTTTCTCCTTTCCTTTTCAATCTTGTAGGAGATGGTTTATCCAAAATGCTTCAAAAAGCTGCAAATAAAAACCTAATACATGGTCTGCTAGAGGATTTCAAACCAGGGAGGGATTATATCTCTGCAATATGCAGATGACACAATTCTCTTTTCTAGAGCAGATGAGACTTGTCTTAGGAACCTAAAGGGTGTACTAATGTGGTATGAGCAGTTGTCTGGGATGAGGATTAACTTTCACAAGAGTGAATTAGTCCCTATAAATCTAGAGTTAGTAGATGCTCATAACTTTGCTCACATCCTTACTTGCCCCCTCTAGGTAGCTTTCCTATAAAATACCTAGGAGTACCTTTACATTATGATAAATTATCTAGAGAAGACATTCAACCGTTAGTTGACAAAATTTTAAAGAGAGTGGCAGGATGGAGAGGGAAATATCTTAATCTAGCAGCCAGGGCAATGCTAATTAAATCCTGCTTGGCTAGCATACCTGTATATCTCTTGTCTTTCATCAAATTCCCTAAGTGGGCTCTAGAGACCCTAAATACTCACATGGGCAATTATCTGTGGAATGACTCTCCTGAATGTCACAAATACCACCTAGCAAATTGGGAATTAGTTTCAATGAGGAAAGAGTTTGGGGGTTTAGGCATACCCAGCCTTAGAGATCTAAATGTTAGTCTCATGGCCTCATGGCTAAAGAGATATAATTCAGACAAGGATAAGCTCTGGACAGAGCTTCTGGACTACAAGTATAACACTGCTAGTCCCAATATCTTACAAACAAACACTACAGGGTCATCTAGCTTCTTCAAAAGTTTCATGTGGGCAGCTCATGCTGCAAACATGGGATATAGATGGAAAATAGGAAATGGGAAGAAAATCAGATTGTGGGAGGACAACTGGTTAGGATCCTCTAGTCTAGCCATCCAATTTTATCCTCTGTATAGAATAGTCCATGAAAAAGGAAAATCAATCTATGATCTCTTGGATGGGGTGGATCTCAAATGTACCTTTAGAAGAACAGTCACACCTGAACAATATCAAAATTGGTTAGAAATTCTGGAACTAGTAGCAACCATTCAGTTCTCTGATAGTGAAGATCAAATGATTTGGGAATGGAAGTCTTCTGGCATTTACTCCTCACAGTCTCTATACAAAGTAATTAATTTTAGAGGCATTGTTTCAGTACATGTTCCAGCAGTCTGGGGTTTGAAAATTCCACCACGTGTGCATTTTTTTCCTGTGGTTAGTTATTAATAATAGAGCTTTGACCAGAGATAATTTGGCTAAAAGAAAGAAAGTAGAAGATGGAACATGTCTGTTTTGTGCTGAAACTGAAACAATCCATCATTTGTTCTTTGAATGTGCAGTAGCTAAAAGATGTTGGAGCATAATTTCTGATATTGTAGGTTACCAGGTGGGTCAAAGTATGTTTGAAGTGGGTAAATGTTGGCTTAGCAATAAACGTTTTTGCATTATCAATATGATATCTTCAGCAGTTATTTGGGCTATATGGAATCTTAGAAATGATTTATGCTTCCAACAGATTGGATGGAGAAGTATGGAAGTACTTCTCTTCAGGATACATGGGTTGCTGGAAAAGGGGGCAATACTATGTCCGGCCGACAAGAAACATTTGTTCCTACAATACTCGGAGAGCATCAAGAAGGAGGCTGGGAGAGTTTTATGGCTCCCACTGGCTACAACAAACTAAAGTGGCAGAAGGCGACAGGCTTATCAGGAGTCGACATTCAGATGGAAGAGGATCCTTGGGGAGAAGCAAAAGCAAGAGAGTTAAGCTGGTGCTCTGCAGAGGTGAAGATGATGTGAAGCGAAGCGGTTCTGGCACTGCTCTAAGCAGTCTGTTCACTTATCGTCTTTGAAGAACTGTGGAACATTTGTGTTTCTTTAGAGAGTTTCTTTATATGTTGGTGCCGTGTGTTTTCCAGTGTGATCTGGCTAGATCACCTGATGGTGGTTTTTCTGTGCTTAAACAGTTGTAAAACGTTTGGTCTTTTGATATTAATCGAAAGGCCGGGGTAAGGCCCTTAAACTCAAAAAAAAAAAAGTATCCAGCAGGAAGAATGGATGAGAGAGGGGATGCTCTGAGGTCCTGCATGGAGCAGCTGCTCCTTGTGAGGGACGAGAAAGAGCGGCTTTTAATTGAAGCAACCAGTAAGATCTCTTCTGAGCAGAAGAAGATGCTACATTTACAGCAGAAGTTTGAAGATGCAAACATACAGTTTGAGAAGGTCATTACAGAAAACCACAACCTTTGCAACATTGTTGCGTCAAAGGAGAATCTAATCAATGAGCTGAAAGAATCCAAAGCACATACAGACCAAAGGCTGACCGATGCAACTGCAAGGCTTGAACTTTCACAGAAACAATGCGCCTCCCTTCAGTACGAGGTGCGCGTGCTTCAGGAGGAGCTTGAGATTCGGAGCAAAGAGCGAGACTATGATCGCAAATCAATAGATGCTGCTCGGAGGAAGCAGCAGGAGAGCACGAAGAAAATCACTGCACTAGAAGCAGAATGCCAGAGGCTGCAGACCATGGTTCAGAAGCGTCTGCCAGGTCCTGCGGCGTTGGCAAAAATGAAAGATGAGGTCAAGCGACAAGGTTCTAGTGCTGCTGAGAATGGAACAAGAAGGCCTCGTGCAGCAGTGCAGCCACAGCAGTCCAGGCGTCCCATGTCTGAAGGTCATCTAGTCAAGCTGCAGGAACTGGGTGATGAAAACAGGCAGCTCAGGCAGCTGTTGGCCCAAAAGGAGAGCGACCTGCACTTTGTGCTGTCCAAGTATGCAGATGAGGCATGCAAGCTGTCAATACTGCAAAGGCAGAATGAAGAGTTGTCTGCTAACCATCAAAAACCAATGGTGAGTGCATTTGCCAAGCCGGAACCCAGAATATCTGGGAAGCAACAGGTGTCCAAGGCTAGGGGTAGGACCAGAAGAATCACAGGATCTGACATGCTATTGCTTGTTGATCCTCTGGATATTGAGAAGCCAGAGTGGGCTCCAGACCTTCAAGTGCCCCACATCAATGTCTGGATTCACCTGATACAGACTCAAAAATGATTGGCTCAGACACATGTCACAGAGAGCATCCCGACTGGATTCAGGACGTTTTGAATGTAATCAGACATAAGCATCAAGGCAGTAAGATAAGTGTTGATGTCATTCTTGATGAAGTAACACATGCACTGAAGAATGCCAAAGAAAATGATGGTGAACACTTTTCCTATGTCAAGGCAGAAATACACAGAATGGTGGCTACTCTGATAGAAAGAATCAGCAGCATGGCTGAAAGATCTACCAAAAACAATGTTATGAATTTTCGATCACTTTCTCATGAAAAGTGTGAACTCACTTTGCGACTTGAGCATTTAGTTCATGTCTGCAGTGACGTATTAGATGGAAAGGCTAATCTTGAAAGGCTTACTGATGAAGTTTGCTTGATCCTAGAGTGGATAGTGAGCCAATGCCTTCTATGTTCTGATGGAGTAGACATCGTGGACTGCATAACAAATTATTCTGATGGAAACGAGTCCCAAAAGACATTAAGCATTCATGAAAAAGATATAATGCAGAGTAGAAAATCAATAGTGGTTTTAGGGACCCAACATGAGAGAAGAAGATCGGTGGAAACAGCTGAAGACTTGATCCCTGATGTAATATTAGAAAACCATTCTCAGATTGGGTTGATCACTTCTAAGCTTGCTGAAGACTTGATGGCTCTTAGACAAGAGCAGGGTGATAGTTGTCAGGAACAACATCTGGTATGCTGTGAAGCAAAAAGGTATTCATTTAGTTTACTATTTTTGTTTCATGTTGTCATCTGCAGAAGTATAGCGTCTGTAAGCAATTCCTATTATTTGTGATATTTGAAAATTTATTTGCAATGCAGTGCTGCTTCTGACAGGAGCAAAGACAAGTTAGCACTAGAAGAGGGAAACCAATTCCCGACGGTAATCTCGAATGTCCTTATCCTGAACTCTTTCCTTTCTGCAAGCAGAGTCTATCCGTAACAAACATCTCTTGTCTATGAGAATTTAGCATAGAGAAAAATAGCATAGAGAATTCCCATGACATTTCCGATGATTCCCTAGACATTCCATCTTATAATGATTTTTTTGCTCTTGCAGACCTCAGCAATTTCTGTAGCGGCCAGGAAACTTGCAGAATGCCAAGAAACAATGGCAAATCTAAGTAAGCAGTTACATGCTCTAGAAAGTCCGGTAAATACAGAACCATCAGATAAAGAGAAATGCGGTACCCTATTCCCGTCAGCTGAGCCTGATGCAACTGAGAAGAAAGAACACGAGCAGGATTCTGGCCGAAGTCTACAGTCTGCTAAATTGGTCCGAGTCGTCCGACCCTGGCCATTGTTCGTTCGACGGTCCCGAAGTCACCCCTACCATCCGTATCTGTTGACACGAAAAAGAAGAAGCGACGTGCTAGCCTTCTGGGCAGGCTGGTCTTCAGAAAGAAAGCGTAAAACACGGACTGCAAATCTCAGCGTCGACTCAAAATCAAGTCATCAGTACTGTTTGTTCAACACTTGGGAGGTCGTTCTTGCATTTTAAGTTATACCTCGACTGGTCTTAAGTTTTTTTTTTCAATTCCAATAAAAACGAGCATACTACGCATATATAGTGTGTAATTTATTGGGTATTTATTTGGATGTAAGCTGTAACACCCTGGTGTTAGGCTCACATTTTGCATTGCATTGCATGAGCATAATCATCACTTATGCCAAGTGTTTATATTGCATCTCATTTCATGTGTGAATTTCAATTTAAATGTCTCTTTTCAATGATATCCTTGTCGGGTACCGTAATTAGGGGTGCCTAAAGTACCTCGTCAACAAAGGAATTCGCCCCTAAAGACCAATCGAGGCGTGAGAATCCCATACGCGATACCCCGTGCTGGGGAGGGCAACCCTCGCCAGCACCGGCAGCCCCGCAGGCCTCGCGTCGGCGGGCCAAGATATAGTTTACGACTAACTCTTGAAACATCATAGGCAGGCCCGGCGAAGTGTCCTTCACCAAGCCAGTGGATATCAGAGGCCCCAAGCGACCCACCCCGAGCTCTGCTCCCTTCTTAAGAGGTTGCGCCTCCGCCAATCGTTCGTTTGCAGGTCGAGACCCAATTGTCTTTCCAAGGCCCTTAGTGAAGGGTTGGCGTAGTTAAGGGCGCGAAGGCAACTGTGAAGGAACCCAAAACCTTAGACGAGCATCGCGCGAAGGCCAGGCCGTCAAGCCAAGGAAGCCGGCGGCGGGAAGGGAAACCCTAACATGACGACAGTCCGGGGTTTCGCGTATAGTTACCATAAGAGTAAAATGCACCGTAGGTCCGTTAACTGTAGCGTTGTCCCAAATAGGTCCACCACCTATGAAACCATGTATTACCCCAAAAACTCACATACCGGTTCACTCTAGGTCCAAGGGTGGTTTTGCCGCGCAATTTATCAAAAAAAAAAAAAAAAAACTCCAAAAATTCAGTTGCCTCTGTTTCAGACTTTCAGAGTTACAACTTGCAAGGCGAGGAAGTGTATTAGTTTACGCATCCACGCCGCAACACTGCCGAGGTGGTACGACGATCTACGCCGTCCATCGCGTCCGCGCCTAGGAGAAGACGCAAAGCTGGAAGAACGCCGTCGTCTTCCAATCATGACGAATCGTGGGCCACATGAAAGCGATGGGTGCCGGCTCAGCCAACTTCGAACGGATTGAGGCCTTGTTTAGATGGCCAATATTTCTAAAGTTTTGGGCCAAATTTGCTATTTTTTAGCCAGCACAACTAAACGGGCCACATTGCTAATTTTTAGCCTTTCTAACACCTTCTGCAGCCCAGCAACAATCATTTGCTCGCGGCCCATCAACGACATATACCCCCCACCCCACGCCCCGATCCCTAACCCTAGGCCGCCGCTCACACTCCCCCATCACTTTCGACGCCATTTGCTGCCTCCTCCGCCCGCCGCTCCCTCGCCGCGCCGCCGCCGTCCCCCACCCACATCCACACCACCCGCAACCGGATCTACTCCCCCGTCGGCGGATCTGCGGTCGTTGACCCGTCGGAGGCGATGGCCGGGTACCCTCCCGGCGGAAATCAAGGCGCCGGATTCAACGGCGTTGGCTTCCCCGACTTCTCCGGGTTCCCTGACGACGGATCCGACTTCCTCAACCTCTCCGCCGGTGGGGACACGAGGGATTTCATGTCCCAGCCAGAGCTCTACTGCCGCTGCTCGGGTGCCGCCGCCGAGCACCCTTCGTAGCTCCCTGGGGTTTGGGGCGCTGATCTCAACGCCGGCGGGGCCTGGCCAGCCATGGACGCGTTCTGCTTCCCGCAGCCCGGGAGGCATTCAACGACGCCACCTTCCCACAACCCGGAGACCAATGCGGCGCCCGTGGGGGGATGCTGGAAGCTGCCGCTGGCGAGGTCCGGGAAGGTGGCGCCGCCTGCTCGAAAGTGTGCTAGCACGGATCACAATGCGTATCCTGTGGTCCACAGTGTGGGTGCATGTGCACCTAGGTGCAAAAAAACCGCTTCCGAAACTTTCTACTCTTGGATGTGTCTCTGTCAATTCATTAGAAAGCTTGTTGAGGTGTCTAGTCATGTGGGCTGCAACAAGGATGACATCCTATCGCTTGAAGAGTATTGCTACCAGACTGTGAGTTGTCAACTAATTTAATTTTATCGGTTGGGGACATGTCTCTTCCTTTCTCTATTGTCAACTAATTTTATTTTATCTCTTCCTTTCTCTTTGTCACCTAATTTTAACTCTATTGGTTGGGGACTCTTTGTCACCTAATTTTAACTGGGGACGTGTTGTTTCTACTAACCGCCATTTTCTAAAAAAATACTGGTTTAATTTGTCACAAGATCAGTTGGATATGGCTGAGGTGGCCTCAAAGGCAACGTTGGTACTAGCACCTGAGGATACACAGTGCATAAGTTTTTATGAGTATGTATCTCCTAAAATATTTAAATTCTGAATTCATTGATTCGCATGCTTTAATATCTAAATTTGTGCTTTATAAATACCACGTTGTTCGTTTGCAGGCAAGTCAGAGAAGCTCAAGAGGTCCACGATCACTATAGAATTGCCATGCCATTTTCTGAACATGTAATCACTTTGCTCAGTAGCACGGTTACTCGGTTGAGATGATTGGGACCAGTAGCGTGGATGAGATCAGAGATGTCCCATTTTGAAATGTGCGGAATGTTAAAGACGTGAACTTTGCTAGATATTGAATATTCTCGATTTGCTTTTGATATTTATACGCTTTACCTGTAACCATGGAATGTCGGTTTGATTCATGCCTGATTTTATTATATACTAGCAAAACGCGTGCCCGTGCGTTACACCGGAAAATATGTGTAATTTAGTAATTTATTGTCTTGTACTCATGTCAAAAGCATGTCAATACATTGATTCGTTGTAGCAAAATTAATTGTCTGAAACAAACATCCTGAAATAATCTTAAATAATTTATAGCATAGAGAATAATGATCACATCATGCCTTTCATTTAGTCCTGCTATTCTATCCTATGTCATAGTTGGACAGGTACTACTCATACTTATACTCATTGTGGGTCGCAACTGGACTCATACTTCATACTCATTATGGATCGCAACAGAATTTATATCGTTCATCATCGTTCAAATGCACTTTAGAATTAGACTACATAGTTTGACGTATGCTATCTAATTCACATGAGTATGGCTCATAAGTACAAGACAATCAGACAACGAAATAATTATGACTTTAATCTTTAATCCATCATATATTACTAAACCTTAGTAAAATTAGCCAGCAAATGAATTGTATACGAAAGTGACTTGCGGAAGGTAGTAGAGAGACGAAGCTAAATGGAATGGAAACACAAAAGAAAAACTCGCGCTTCCATTTTTTTTTTTTTTTTTT
This sequence comes from Hyparrhenia diplandra, assembly GCA_015847255.1. NCBI lineage: Eukaryota > Viridiplantae > Streptophyta > Magnoliopsida > Poales > Poaceae > Hyparrhenia > Hyparrhenia diplandra. Next base: position 90,388 of record JADLZK010000345.1, on the reverse strand, counting down.
GTCGTTCTTATTTGTTTAATTATTTATTTATAATTTCCCTTCCTTATCCTGTCACTCTCATCCCATGACCGGGATCTAGTGGCTCGTGCACCACTTTGTTTTGAGTCACCCGGTGAAAACGTGGGGATTCGTTGTCTAAAATTCAGGTGCGCAGTCGTTTTGGAACTGGACACGGACATATGCGGCGGCGGCGTGCCATCGCCCTGGTTAGGGAGGAGGAGGAAGCGCACACCGTCTCGCCATGGACTTTTTGCGGCTACGAGGCGGACTGGACCGCAAACAAAAATGAGGTGAAAAAATAAATAAAATTTTTATCCGGTGCAACACAAGGACATGTTTTGCTAGTTGTAAAAATTAGCAAACATAACAATGAAGAGTTCAAATAACCATAAAAAAATATTTATTATTTATTTATTATATTTATAAAAAAAATGAGAAGGAAAAAAAGACACAAAAAAGTCACGGAACTATAATAATGAAAAAGGAAAGAGTAACAACAAAAAAAAAAATTGGGGGAAGGACTAAGGAGAAGAATAAAGAGTTCAAATACGCATATACAATATTTATTATTTGATTATTCTAGAAACATGGAAGAAAAAAAAATGAAACAATAAAGTTACCGAACTAACAGAAAAAAAAGAAAATAGAAAATAGAAAAATAAAAAGGGAGGGGGTAGGAGGGGGGCACGGAAGGGCAAATAGAAAAAAGAATTGGGCGGAAGGGCAAATTTTATACGGAAAAAAATAGAATTGGGCAGAATTTTTTTTTGCACTGGAAATTTTCTCTGTCTTTATTAGTACGGACGGGCACAACGTTTTATACGGAAGGAAAGGTTAATTTAATTGAATTTTTATCCCAATTAAAGAATTTTTCCGGTACCTAATTAACATAAAATTTGCAGGAATATTTATTTATTATATAGTACATAAAATTTGTGGCAGAATTTTTGTTTATTATATAGGCAGTGCTGAAAAAAATTTATGAAAAACAAGAAATTTAATTGTATTTATTTTGTGGTATGTGAAAATTTGCTCTTGTGACCCATTTATTTGGGAGACCATACCTAGCTAAAAGGGGAAAAGTGTGATGAGAACCAAGAACCAGATAGAAAATTGCAGAACCAGATAGAAAATTGCATGGTGGTCTCACGGGTCTCATCTCAGCATCTTTCTCCAACTCTACTTGCTCATTTAACAAAAAATAACTTGAATATTTTGTTATATTTAATTGAATTTTTATCCCAAGCCCGGTGATGAAAAGCCCGGTAAAAAAGAATTTTTTCTCCTTTAGTACCTAATTAACATAAAATTTTGCCGCAAAAAACTTAAACAAGCAAATAAATGACTTTGGAATATTTATTTATTATATAGTACATAAAATTTGCCGCAAAACTTAGCGTATCCAATGAGTTCCTCGGAAAAGTACCGCAAAAAGAGATTTTGGTTTGCCTTTGTCAATATTTGTTTATTATATAGAAGTGCTAAGAATTTAAATGAGATCAATTTTATAGTGGTTGGTATAGTCACCAACAAGCATTTTTAGTATTTAATTGTATTTACCCAATTATAAAGAACATTACACCTTTTGACAATAAAAACCGATTTTTGTCTTCCAAATATCTTGTGTAAAATAATGGACCGGAAATAGATTATCTTTTCTGTGACCCATGGAGATTTTGGGAGACCTTATAGCCTGAGCCCTTCTTACAATATTAAACAAGCGGAGGGGTTTAGCTATAAAGGGTGTTTGTGTCCCAAAGAAAAATGACCTAACTTAAGGATGAGAACCAAAGAACCAGATAGTTCTTGCCAAAATTAAGCATAACTAGATAAACACTTGTTTTGAAAAATTATGCATACCTAGGTGGTCTTATAACATCCCATTTGACTAATTATACTTTCTTTTGTGTTGGTCTCAAAAGAAACCAAAGCACTCAATTTTATCTAAGGAGAAAAGTCAAAACATCGGTAAGCCGGAGAGCACCGAGTTTATAAGTCTTTCCACCTACAAATTTACTCTACTAAGCCTTTTCTCTATTCTTTCTTCTATAAACTTCCAGTCCTTATTAGATAATTTTCTGAAAGTGCATTGGGAGACCTAAATATCTAAATGGGTACTTACCAATGGCACACCCAAAGATTGTGAATAAAACCTTCATGATTCTTAGCTTGACCAAAACAAAAATCTCACTTTTATGGAAGTTAATTTTAAGCCGGATTTGTTCAAAGGTGCAATAACAATTTCATATTAACAGATGCCTTTTCAACATCATGGCTTAAAAAATCACCGTATCATCCGCATATTGAAGGATGGACAATCCATCTTGGATCAAGTGTGGAATGACCCCTTCTACGACCCGAAGCTCTAGCAATTAGTATAGCCAACATGTCCACAACTATATTAAATAGTATAGGAGACATGGGGTCACCTTGTCTCAAGCCTTTTTTTAGTTTGGAATTGGCCAAGTTGATCATTAACCTTAATGTTAACATTCCCCCTTGTGTAAATTTTTTTATCCATTCACACCATTTCTGAAAAACCCTTTCATTCTTAGAGTTTGTTGTAGGAAATTCCAGTTAACTTTATCATAGGCCTTCTCAAAATCAATTTTAAAAATTACTCCATCTAATTTTTTTTGGTATGTAATTCATGAATTGTCTCATGCAAGATGACAGAATGATATTTCTGCCTGTAGGAAGGCGGTCTGGGTAGGTCTTATCAGTTTTTGAGCAATGGTAGATAATCGATTTGTTGCTACCTTAGTAAAGATTTTGAAAGATACATTCAGCAAACAGATAGGTCTATCTTTGTTGAACCACTTTCGCATCCTTCTTTTTAGGTAACAGAATGATATTACCAAAATTAAGTCGATTAAGATGTAATGTTCCTTGATGGAAATCATCGAACAATGCCATCAAATCATCCTTAATTAGGTCCCAAAAACTTGATAGAATTACGGAGGGAACCCATCCGGGGCGGGTGCTTTATTATGTTCCATTTGAAAGATTGCTTGTCTAACCTCCTCATGAGTGAACGGCTCAACCAGGAACTCATTCTCATCATCCGAAACTTGAGGAATATCGGTCTTCTGAGATTCGTCTAAAGAGAATGACGATACTTCAGAGGGACCAAAAAGATTTTTATAATAACTAGTGATATGCTCTTTAAGTTGAGCATCTCCAGGTTATAGTATTATTCCCATCCTCAAGTTGAAAGATACGAGTTTTTCTGTGTCTACCATTGGCCACAAGATGATAATACTTAGTATTGGCATCACCTTCTAAAAGGTGTTTCACCTTAGCCCTTTGGTACCACTTTAACTCTTCTTCTCTAAGAAGTTCAGCTAGCCTTTCACTCAGCACATGCTTTAGATCTCTCTCGGTGTCGAGATAGCATAGTAAGTTCAGCTTTTTTGTCTAGCTCATCTAATTTATTTAGTAGTTTTGTTTTTTCTTTTTTGTAAATCCCACTAACATGTTTAGCCCAACCTCTTAAGTATTGACGGAGTTTTCTAATTTTAGCCTGCCAACGCTCAATGGGAGATCTGTTACTATCGTGATACGCCATACACGTGACACCATCTCCACGGAATCCGTCCCTTAACAACCAACCTAATTCAAATTTGAATTGAGGTTGATAAGTTGTGGGCGACACAATTAGTGGATAATAGTAGTGGAGTATGGTCTGAAATTTCTCTCGAAAGAGAGAATACTTGTAGTATTAGGATATTGAGACTCAAAGTCTGTGCAGGTTAAAACTCTGTCTAATTTTTCGAAAGTTTGATTTGGCAAATTATTAGCCCAAGTGTAATTCCTACCAGACAAGTCTAATTCTCTTTAGTAGGTAATAGATATAGATATATAAAATAGGTATAGATGCCCGCAAACGACCTAATAAAGCCCTGCTCCTTCCCGTAACCACGACATCCCAATCCCGATTCCCACCCACCGGCCCACCCTCTCATACGACTCCTACGAGGCTACACCGCCGTGCTTCTTCGCCGCTGCGACTCCCACGACTCCGCCTCGCCTCCGCCTTTGTTCCGCCTCCTCCCTCTCCTCCAGAAACCGCGGCGGCGCTCTACTCAGCCAGCGTGCGGCGGCGGCGCCGAGGCTCGCGCGGCGGCGGTCTTCTCCGATTAGCGTGAGGTGGCGGCGCGGAGGTTTGCGCCCGGCGTCAGCGCGGCGCCCGGCGCTCTTCTCCGACCAACGATGTGGCGACAGCGCTCTTCTCCGACCAGCGCCGCAGCGGCGCGCCGCGGAGGTTTCGCCCCCGGCAGCCAGCGCGGCGGTGGCGGCGTGCATGCTGTCGTGCCGCCGGCGACACGCCGAGCTCATGTGCTGGCCCGACGACACCCGGCTGGCGTGCACGGGCGGAGGCCGGGCATGAGCACGCCAACGGCATGGACGCGGCATGGCGGCCATGTATACCCATGAACGTGTGAACCTGTTCACCCTAGGTCCAACCTAGTTTGTCGGCTTGCATGGCAGTTTTGTATGATCACTGTAGCGATGCTGACATCAGTGATGACATCAACACTCCTTTTTAATTTATGAAATTGATATCTTTTTATTTCAGGGCTCTAAATATAGCAAATAATATATCAATTTTGATCATTTCGATGAGCTCTTTGCAATGGTTTACTTTGCTTTGTTATTTGAGATAGTTTTATTTCGTCTAAAATTAAATATTTCTATAAAACAAGTGATATATTTTTCTCACTTGTTTTATAGAAATATTTAATTTTACAAATTCCATGAGTGATATTTTATTTTCACTTCCAATCTGATATATATATGTGGTCATGATTCAATTTCGGATATATATGCATGCATGGGCCGGCGGAAGCCTCCACAACATGTTCATGCTCCAACGGTGGCTCATTCAGATCGAACCCATCGTCGTCTTACAGTGCAGGCTCGTTAAGATCGAACCCAACAAACAAAGCGGCAAAAAAGGCTAAAGTCCACTTTATGACCTCCAACTATCAATGAGCAGTTCGAGAAGGTCACTACAGAAAACTACAATCTTTGCAACATTGTTGCCTCAAAGGAGAAGCTAATCAATGAGCTGAAAGACTCCAAAGCACATTCAGACCAAAAGTTGACCATTGCAACTGCAAGGCTTGAACTTTCACAGAAACAATGCGCCTCCCTTCAGTACGAGGTGCGCGTGCTTCAGGAGGAGCTTGAGATTCGGAGCAAAGAGCGAGAGTATGATCTCAAATCAATAGATGCTGCTCGGAGGAAGCAGCAGGAGAGCACGAAGAAGATCACTGCGCTAGAAGCAGAATGCCAGAGGCTGCGGACCATGGTTCAGAAGCGTCTGCCAGGTCCTGCGGCGTTGGCAAAATTGAAAGATGAGGTCAAGCGACAAGGTTCTAGTTCTAGTGCTGCTGAGAAAGGAACAAGAAGGCCCCGTGCTTGTTCAGCCACAGCAGTCGAGGCATTCCATGTCTGAAGGTCACCTAGTCAAGCTGCAGGTGTTGGGTGATGAAAACAGACAGCTCAGGCAGTTGTTGGTCCAGAAGGAGAGCGACCTGCACTTTGTGCTGTCGAAGTATGCAGACGAGGCGTGCAAGCTGTCAATACTGCAAAGGCAGAATGAAGAGTTGTCTGCTAACCATCATAAACCAATGGCGAGTGCATTTGCCAAGCCGGAACGCTCAATATCTGGGAAGCAACAGGTGTCTAAGGCTAGGAGTAGGAGCAGAAGAATCACAGACTCTTTTTTTTTTTTTTTTTTTTTTTTTTGCGATCACGCCTAAGCGTGTTTTTAATTAAGCAGAAAGAAGTTTTTAATACAAGAAAAGAGGGACGGCAACCCACGGTTACCTGAGCCCACTGACTCAAAAATGACTGTCTCAGACACATGTCACAGAGAGCTCATCCCTGGTGGTTTCTCTGATAAGTATCCTGACTGGATTTACGACGTTTTGAATGTAATCAGAAATAAGCATCAAGGCAGTAAGATAAGTGTTAATGTCATTCTTGATGAAGTAACACATGCACTGAAGAATGCCAAAGAAAATGATGGTGAACATTTTTCCAATGTCAAGGCAGAAATACACAGGATGGTGGCTACTCTGATAGAAAGAGTCAGCAGCATGGCTGAAAGATCTACCAAAAACAATGTTGTGAGTTTTCGATCACTTTCTCATGAAGTGTGAACTCACTTTGCGACTTGAGCATTTAGTTCATATCTGCAGTGACGTATTAGATGGAAAGGCTAATCTTGAAAGGCTGATGAAGTTTGCTTGATCCTAGAGTGGATAGTGAGCCGATGCCTTCTATGTTCTGATGGACTAGACATTGTGGACTGCATAACAAATAATTCTGATGGAAATGAGTCCCAAAGGACGGACATTAAGCATTCATGAAAGAGATATAATGTAGAGTAGAAAATCGATAGTGGTTTTAGGGACGCAACAAGAGAGAAGATCAGTGGAAACAGTTGAAGACTTGATCCCTGATGTAATATTAGAAAACAATTCTCAGATTGGGTTGATCACTTCTAAGCTTGTTGAAGACTTGGTGGCTCTTAGACAAGAGCAGGGTGATAGTTTTAAGGAACAACATCTGGTATGCTATGAAGCAAAAAGGTATTCATTTAATTTACTATCTTTGTATCATGTTATCATCTGAAGAAGTATAGCGTTTGTAAGCAATTCCTGTTATTTGTGATATTTGAAAATTTATTTGCAATGCAGTTCTGCTTCTGACGGGAGCAAAGACATGTTAGCAGAAGAAGAGGGAAACCAACTCCCAACGTTAATCTCGAACGTCCTTATCCTGAACTCTTTCCTTTCTTCAAGCACAGAGTCTATCTGTAACAAACATATCTTGTCTATGAGAATTTAGCATAGAGAAAAATGGCAATTCCCATGACATTTCCGATGATTGGACATTCCATCTTTTATAGAGATAATATGGACTGAAAAAATTATAATGATTTTTGCTCTTGCAGACCTCAGCAATTTCTGTAGCGGCCAGGAAACTTGCAGAATGCCAAGAAACAATGCCAAATCTAAGTAAGCAGTTGCATGCTTTGGAAAGTCCGGCAAATACAGAACCCCTAAACCCTAAACCCTAAACCCTAAACCCTAAACCCTAAACCCTAGTTCGTGACATCGGGGTGACTTTGGGACAGTTGGACGAACAGGACGCCCTAGTTCGTGACATCGGGGTGACTTTGGGACAGTTGGACGAACAATGGCCAGGGTCGGAGCACTTTATTAGCAGACTGTAGACTTCGGCCAGAATCTTGCTCGTGTTCTTTCTTATCAGTTGCATTTGCATTAGGCTCGCCATGTTCTTTCTTCTCAGGCTCAGCAGCTGACGGGGGTAGGGTACCACATTTCTCTTTATCTAATGGTTCTGTATTGGGGGTTTTATTTTTTCCCAATACAGAACTAGGGCGTAGGGTACCACATTTCTCTTTCTTCCCAAAGTCACCCCGATGTCACGAACTAGGGCGTCCGGACGGGTAAATCTCAGCAGAGGTGGGGAATTTGGAAGAAATTGGGGTTCGAAACGGAAGAACAAGAGAGGAATCGAGACGAACGAGAGATTGGGGAAAATTTCTGTTATTCATTTCATAACCGTTCACAAGAGCGCGCTGGCTCCAATACTCCCTCCACATCGGACCGAGCCCCTACGCCTACTTGGGCCAAGCCCGACTCCACACGGCCCACGGCCAAACTCCAGTTCAAAGAGAATACAAGTTGCATCAAGGCACCACACACAAATCAACGCTCTCCATGTTTTACACGGCTCCCTCAGTTTAGCCATGGATCATCGTTTCGTGACATACCCTCCTCCTTTTAGCAGTGACTTGTCCCCAAGTCCGTGGATGACAACGCTTCATGTCCTCCAAGACTTCCCAAGATGCCAGGCATCCCTTGTCATTGAATGAGTACCTTTTCCACCAAATGGCCACCCTGCTGAACCACCTTAGATGAAAGCACCTGCACATGTAACACTTGAGTATCTGGATCAGTAGCAACTGTGGACAGATCTTCTAACACTTCTGTGTTTGGTGGCACATGTTTTTTGAGTTGGGAAACATGAACCACTGGATAGATCAAGGTTGAAGCTGGTAATTGCAGCTTGTAAGCCACTGCACCAATCTTGGCCAGAATGAGGAAGGGTCCATAGAATCGATATGACAGCTTGTGATTTGATCTGTATGCTACTGAGGACTGGACATAAGGCTGTAGCCTCAAGTAAACTTTGTCTCCCACTACAAATTCTCTTTCAGATCTATTCTTATCAGTCTGCTTCTTGATTCTTTGTTGTGCTCTCAATTGTTGTTGTTTGATTAACTTGTTCATCAACTGTCTTTCAGTCAGCCATTTTGCCAGATCTGGTACCAAGAGATGACTGATATGCTGTGTTATACCAGAACTCTGCCAATGGAAGCCATTTGCTCCATTCTCTAGGACAAGAGTGGACTGCACATCTCAAGAATCCCTCCAAACACTGATTGGTTCTTTTAGTTTGACCATCAGTTTGTGGGTGATAAGAAGAGCACATGAGTAGTTTAGTGTCAGATAGATTGAAAAACTCCTGCCACAACTTGCTTGTAAACACCTTATCTCTGTCTGACACAATCTCCTGTGGCATTCCATGTAACTTGTAAATATGATCCATAAACTACTGGGCCACCAGCAGTGCTGTATATGGATGTGACAATGGAATGAAATGGGTATATTTTATAAATTTATCCACAATGACCATAATAGAATTCCATTTCCCTGATTTGGGCAATCCCTCCACAAAATCCATTGTGACAACCTGCCAAGCCTGATCAAAGCAATGTAAGGACTGGAGCAATCCTAGTAACTTGACATGCTCAACTTTAGCCTGTTGACAAACTTCACAACTTTGCACAAAAGCAGTCACCACTTGTTTCAATTTTGGCCAGGAAAAAAGAGCTTTGACCCTGTGGTAAGTTGCATAAATCCTAGCAGAGTGACCACCAATTGCACTGGAGTGCAATGCTTGGAGAATATGATTTTGTGCTAATGTATTATGACCCACTCAAATCCTGCCTTTATGCTTAATGATAGCATTTTCCAATGTGAAACCCTTGTCATTGGCAGTGGACAGAGATAACTCAAAGAGTAACTGCTTTGAGTCTGGATGGATCATCAAGATATCCCTGCTGCAATTTATCTAGCCATACAGGTGTACTGACTGAAATAGCCATCAATGCAACTGATTCTGGGCACCTAGAGAGGGCATCAATAGCAGCATTGGAAATACCTTTCTTATACTGAATATGGTATTGCAAATCCATCAGTTTAAGGAGAGCTTTATGTTGCATTCGAGACACTACTTTCTGCTCAGTCAAATGCAATAGACTCTTATGATCAATCTTAATGATAAAGGGTTGTCCATGCAAATAACATCTCCATTTATCCACTGCCATTACCATAGCTAAGCATTCCTTGTCATAAGTAGATAAAGATTGATTTCTTGGGCAGAAGGCTTTACTCAGAAATGCAATAGGGTGGCCTTCTTGCATCAAAACAGCTCCCATACCAACATCACTTGCATCTGTTTCTATGACAAATGTTTAAAAAAAATCAGGAATTCTAAGCACTTGAATCGATGCCTCCTTTAACAGTTGTAATGTTTCTTGAGCTGGGGACTCCACTAAAACAAGACTCCCTTCTTTAGCAACTGAGTTAAGGGCTGGCTCAAAATTCTATAGTGCTTAATGAACCTCCTATAATATCTAGTTAGGCCAAGAAAGCCTCTCAACTGTTTGATATTGGTGGGTAAAGGCCACTGTTGGACAGTAAGTATCTTGGCAGGCTCAGTAGAAACACCATGAGATGAAATAACATGCCCCAAGTAATCAATTGATGGTTGGGCAAAAGCACACTTAGATCTCTTTATCAGGAACTGGTTGTCTTGTAAAATCTAAAACACTTGCTTCAAGTGCTCATAATGGTCTTCCAAGGTTTTGTTGTACACAAGTATGTCATCCATAAAGACCAATACACATTTCCTCAAGAGAGATGCAAAGAGGACATTCATGACTCCTTGAAATGTTGTTGGGGGCATTGGTCAGCCCAAATGGCATGACCTTGAACTTATACAAGCCTTCATGTGTTTTACATGTTGTCTTAAACTCATCACCCTCGGTCACTCTTATCTGGTGATAACCTGATCTGCAATCCATCTTGAAAAAAATAACTTGCTCCAGCCAACTCATCGAGTAACTCATCCACGAATGTCATCACCCGTCAGGTGCCTACGATCTCCTGCCAACCCTGCGCTACCACCCGATCCCGCGTATCCCCGGGCAGTGGGACAGCACTTCCTCTTCGTTTCGCTGACCACCTCATCGCTGGTTTCGTCAAAAGATTTTTCGGGACATGGGCCACATGGCGAATCCCGCACTGACACTTCGCCGTCGGCGGCCGCCCACAGGAGGGCTCTTCTTCTAAAGCGTGGAAGAAGACAAAGATCAGGGTGGGTGGCTGGGGTGCGTAATGTGTGGCATACAAACGCGTGCATATTGGGGCAACTATTGGTCCCTTCCAATCAAAATTTATATCTATACCTATACCTACTAATAAAGAGAGAAAATTTTAGTCCACCTCTTTTTTCACTTTTTTTCTGCTAGGCCTTTCACCTCTTTTTCTGCTGGGCCCTTCGTGCGCAAATTTTTTCTATGGTCCGCTCTCAGATACCCGTCGGACATAAACTTCCCATGGGTGGATGGTCTGTTTCTCGGGAGAAAAAATCGTCGCCATCGGCCTTTGACCAACAACCGCCGGTTCGGACCGCAAAGCGCCGTCCGCATCCTCGGAAGGGCGCGTCGCGTGATCCATCCGTCTGTCGTCACCAACAAGCCACCTCCGGCATCTAGCCAGCCAGCCGCCGCCGGGTCACCGCTGCCGGGCATCGCGTGGCGGGGCGGGCGCCGATCCTCTGAATTGTGCGGATCGACTTTACTCTACGGTCGCTGCTCACAGCCCTCCAATTCCTATCCAACGGTGGGCACATAAAACTCTGGACAGGTTGTTTTAGCAAGGCCCATATCAGCCCAATAGGAGGAGCAACCTCACAAAGCCGGCATCGCTCTAGCCTAAAAAAAAAAAGCCGGCATCGCCGACTCCGCCGCGGATCTCGACCGGGCACCACCGTGACATCGGAGATCCTCGCCGGCACTCCCCTCCCGGCGGCTGCTCCCGGCGCCGCCCGGCGATCCAGCGCGCCCAGCTGGTTGCTCTGGGCGGCCTCGCTCCCAGCGAAGCGGCGTTCCTGGCTGGCGGTGCCGGCGGCGTGCTCGGGGCTCGCCCGGCCGGCTTTTCCGTGCTCCGCGGCCGTCCAAATTTTAATGTGATGCAAGCAAGTTGGTGCTTTCCTTCAACCTTCCATGTCAAAATTTCCTTCAATCGATCCGTTCCAGCACAATCCAAAAGGGAGGATAAAAAGAAATCAAATCAGAACAACAACCCGTAGAGATTTTGGCACTAGCTCAGCATATCCATGGGGAGATAGTGGTCCAGATATAGGTCACCTGCTTATCAACGGGAGGACCAGCAGCAGAACCGGATCGCCATCTCGAGCAGTTCCTCGACTTTGCCGCCAAAAACACAGACCCGACGGCAAAAATCGCCGGCTCTAATAACGTGATGTGATGATATTGGGCCGAAGCCCAGGAAAGTGAGAGCGGAGGCACCCTAATGTTGCTGGACTACTCATCAACGTTGGATTCAAATGACGGTGAAGATTGGCGACTGGAGAGAGCAGTCGTTCCGGACGACTTTCCGACGAGACGATCTGATTCCGGCGCGGGAGGCAAGACTACCCGAGCCAGCGCGCGTGGTGGGGTCGTCAAGCCTGGGCGCGAAACCGTGCCGCCGGTCCGGCCAGCGCGTGGATGCCAAATCTCCACTTCTTCGACTTTACCAACGCTGATTGCACTTCCGTGAGAAATTTGTTTCCCAGTGGAGAACAGCGTGCCTTTACTTGTCGATTTCACCCCTCTGTTGACAGTGGTTGGAACTGCAACTACTCTAGCGAGTACTTACCGACCATTCTTTTTTTTTAGGGAAAACAGCGAGCGTGCAGGAGAGTCAGTGATGCCGGTGAATTCTGTGGCGAAGTCCTCTCTGCCTACGAGTGTCAGCGATTCTTCCTGTAGTCTCAGCGGTGGCAGAGCAATGCGTATGCGTGCATGATAACGTGTGAAGAGAGAATGTCGATGAATGACTGAATTGTATTGATTGTGCGTGCGGTCAATTTTTCTCAACTTTGACTAAGTTTGTAAAAATTATGTGCAACATTTAAATCTTTAAATAAATTTGTTAAAAAACTAGACTTAAAGATCATTCTGATGATATTAATTACTTAACATAAATATTTACATATTTTAATATATAATTGCCGGCATTTTGAACAACGACTTCTCTTCTCGAAGCGGGAAGCGAGAAGGTCTTTTATTTTTTGGGACAGAGGGAGTAGTTGGCAAATTTTTAGTAAAAACACTGTTCGAACTCCTGTAGCACAAGGTAACACGTTTCGTTTGTTTGTGGTAAACATTGTTCTAACTAGGCTCAAAAGATTCGTCTCGTCATATACAACAGAACTATGTAATTAATTAATTTTTTTACCTACATTTACTGCTCGAACATATGTCTTTTGGTGTATTTAATGTGATGTGATGAAGAGAAAGTCTAAAAATTTGCAATTTTATGCAAAAAATCTGCCATCTAAACCAGGCCACAGGTGCCTGCCAAAGGGTGGCTTAGCCCCTACGCATATGCCCGAAAGGGTATGAGTAGTTACCGTCCTAATGATGGTAATTATCTAATTGATCAATATTAATTATCCCTAATTAATCCTAACAGAAATCAAAACTATCATGATTTCGATCAAGAATAAATAGATAGAATACAATACCAAATCAAATTTAAAAATAAAGGAACGAAAAGGCCTTGACCGGGAGGCACTTCCATGTACGTAAATTGTTTTTGTAGTGTATACAATTTTGTTTCTTCTCATATTTACGGCATTCATTTAATAGTTTTCCCTTACAACGCATAGTACAATATCATGTTCGTCGATATAGTTAAACTTACTGCTTTACCTTTTTTATACTAGTAGAACGCCCGTGCGTTGCTACGGGATAACTAAATTTTATATAAAAAACATGGATCGCACGATAAGATAACAATACTATGAAATTAAATAATGATATTAAAATGATATTTAATCCAAACAAGTTTTGTGAAAGTAACATAATCAATCACGGATTTCGTAGCAATGATACATTAGGAGATTTCATTTTAGTAATGAAACACAAGCTTAGAAAGAGATTGTCAACCACATGTATATAACATTAGCTGGTTTATTTGGGAAACGATGCTGCACATTTGAGTCACGACTGATGACCAAGCCACTCTAGCAATGTAACAACCAACGAAGACCGGGAAGTTGACTAAAGCTAAATACAAGATCCAAACTATACCTAACAACTGTAATCCTGAAAGTCATACAAAGTATCTTTCCTGGGCTACTGAAATGCTTAGTGAACTTGAGTTGCAATCATTCCCTTTTCTCATAACTCAATATTTTGCAAACAGACAAAATTCATGAGTGCTCAATGATGGAAAACAGTAAATAATGTTGTGATTTAAAGATTCTATAACAACAGGAAAAGATAATAAACAAATGATAGAATGGAACAATATGAATCCTTAACAAAAATATCATTGCTTCATAAAGTGTGCATTCAAAAAAATCATTTTGCCACAACTGCTTGCTGCACCTACTGATCCTTTCCGCCTAGCAACATGACCCATAAGCTTGGTGTCCTTAAACCAGTCAGTCACTATGAGCTCCATAAGGCACTTCCCTGATGGTACCTGCAGTGTCAAATGATTACTTATTACATGCACTTGATTGCCTGCTAGACTTTTTAGAAAGAGAAACCAAATTGTTACTTCAACACATGGACCTTTCATGTGGAAAGTTTAGGTACTGGCCAACAGTTGTGACTTTTCTCGTTTGTAAAACAACTTTCCAGATGCCCATATCCTTCGATCTATGATGTACAGAAGAATGGGAACTACATGCGAGAACCATCAATTAAAAGCAACCCGCCATGGATATGAAAATAAGCAAAGCATAGTAAAAAAAAAAAAAAATCCTATTTCTGACCCTGCATATTCACACAACACATACGAAATATTTTATTTTTAGTACGTAGTTCTTGCATTTAACTGGATAAAAAAAAAACAAGATGAGCTAATATTTTCATATTCTGCTATCATTTGTGGTCTCCAACTTCCAGGATAATGTTAACTTAAACAATAAGCTAAATCAGGCTGAAAATGCTGGTGGAAGGAGGGAGACTGCTAGGGTTGTAGTAGATAAAGAGGTGGTTTGTGAACAGGTAAGATCAAGTGACAAGAATCTCCATTGCATGAAAAAACCCTCTAAATTTCTACCAAACGGCCATGTTTCAGAATTGCCCCCAAATGTAGCCAAACGTCCTGTTATTGAACAATGCAAATTTGATGGATTTGGTCATGATTGTGTAGCAACTACTGCAGCAGGAATTTCAAGCCATGGTGAACAGCAGAAAGTAGCAACACCGACATGCAACTTGATTTCTTGTGTTCCCTCTCACACATGTAGTCCACGATAGCAGGAATGTTGAAAAGAAATGCTTAACAATACTGGAGTGTTGAAAACAAAATTCTCAAACACTCATTACTTGTGAACTGATAGAGGCTATTCTAAAAGGGAACATATCCTGTGCAATCAAGCTTCGTGTGCAACGTATGCAACCACCAATTAAGACCATAGGATCTAGATCCAACGTCTAAGGTTTTTTTCACTTAAACCCTCCCACCTAGATACACACGGGTTAGATTTAAACACCACAGGTGGAAGGGTTTAAGTGAAAAACACTGCAGACGTTGGATCTAGATCCTATGGTCTTAATTGATGGTTGCATACGTTACCAACAAGCTTGGTTGCATATGATACGTTGCCATTCTAAAAAGAAAGCAATATATTTCTATGCGACTATGTCACATTGTAGTTCGTCCTACTGAACTATAGGAGAAAATGAATGGTTTAACATAGTGAGATTAAATGACAAGCTAAAGGAATATTTTTACATTGATGATGTGAAAAGGTAAGACAGCTAAAAGAGTAGTGGAGATGACAACAATAGTAATTCCCTTGAAACAATAGTATATGCCATGTAACAACTAACAAATGCATGGGATAGAACAAAGATCAATTCACCAATAGTGCACACAGGTATGGGTCCTATGAGCAACAAAGCTACCTCTAAATGAAGCTTTTCAAGGAAAACAACAATCAACAATCAAGATAATATCTATACAATAGACCTTGTAAGCTGCTGGTGAGAAGGAATTCTTAAGGAAGGCTGACAGTTACTTTATATACTTACATTCTATATAATATCCATTGCAGTAGTAGGTGGCCATATATGACATAGGGTAGGCTTTTCTAGGACAAAGGATGTACATCTAGTATAATTCCTTGGCTTCTGGAATCAGATTTCAAACTTAGTAGTCTTGACCTGTGGATACACTTATTTAATTAGGGATACACTATCAAGGCCATGGATAATATATATAAGTTTTCTCTAACTATACCATGCTAATTATGTTAAAAGATGCAACAATGCAGAGAGGCGCTGAATTTGGAATTTTTTTACAAAAGCTCTAACAAGCAGTATGATAACATCTATTTTATTTACCTCATTACAGGCATTGCTTTGGCCGGATTTGAAAACAAACCAAAGCAGATGTTGAAGTGAGCTTTTGTTAACAAGCAATATGCAACAATGTAGTGACTGAACTATTTTATTTACCTCCATCACAGCGTCATGCGGTAGGTGCCGGTAGGCAGACGTGGAGCCAGCGGGACTGAGTTTAGCGAGGCGGCGATGCCAAAGGGTCACTGCAGGAACACCACACCCTTTATGATTATGCTTCCCATCTCCAATGCAGTAATTATCACACTTGAAATTAGTCTATTTTCAGTGCATAAATAATGAAATAAGTGTATTCCTCAGAGCTCAAATTGTTGAATGACATTAGATTTAATTTTAATATGTTCTGCCTAGAAAAGTGAAAGATATCGCAACCCTCCAGCAACCATAATTTTTCTTATACAACCACTAATAGTATTGGCACCATGGGGTTGAGGCGCTAAGCATGCACTTGTAACTGGCACCTGAACACCAGTTAGAAAGTAGAAATTCAGAAACATAGTCAACACCAATTATTCATGACAATGCGGGAACATTTGATACAATACAACTGCCTGGCTCATACAGGATCTATCTATTGGCTCAGAAATAGGATATGATTCTTTATTCAGGAAAAAACATACATATGATTCAAACTATGGGCCTGCAAATATAAACAAATAGAGGATTAAAAATTCTTCAAATTTCAGCTGAACATTCAGTCATGTTAAAGCTATCACATTAGCAACCACCAGTTAGCCATTCAGTGATGTTCAAAAAACCATAATTGCACCTAATTTTCACTTGACTGGCTGATGGGCTCTTTCATCAGTTTTCATGATAACATGATAACATCAGGATCACATATTTCGCAACAGAGGAAGTTTTCGAAAATTTGGTACAACGCTCTTCAAGTTTAATATTATCTAATCTAATAACTTCAGGGTGCTCGAGCTCATTATTAATTAAAAAGACAAAATACCTTTTATAGGCCAACAGCATGCTTGCATTTGTTTATTAATTGATAGTTCACATAGTACATGTAATAAGTAGCCTTGACCTTACTGTTAACCTGCATGAAAGCCAAATCTGCATAACTATGTCAATACACATCAATTAGGAACTCGTTTGAGATGAATAATACATGTTCCATGTTAAATTTATTGATCCTAAGCATGGTCATTCAATTTTTAAAGCAATAGTTAGAAATATGTGATTATTTGCAAACTGGATCTTAACGTCCAATAAAAAGAAGGAATGAAATGCTATCTATGCAAGGAGATAAACATTACAACATAGTAACTGAAAGCTTGTCAGTCCAAACCTGGCTCGAAATAGCTACGACATGGTCATCAATTCATCATGGAATCTTTACCAACGCCATGGTAGATGACCAACACGGAGTGCCGCACGACCACGAGCAGCTTGCTGGTGCGGCCATGGATCTGCAATGCAAGGATGGCCGTGGTGCACGACGGCGATGACGACGTGAGTTCCTCATGGCCGGGCGCTGCACCTTCACCGCGCGCACGGTCTCCTCCACCACGGCGCTGAAGTGCACGAACGCCGATTTGTGCAGGCGTGTCGGGAGCCGCGGCAGCTCCGTCCCTGTCGGCGCCTCCGACCTGCTCCGCTCCACGTGCGCCGTGTGCTTGGGCTCGGGCTCCGGCTAGCGCTCTGGCTCCACAGCGCGCTCGACGAAGACGACGGGACGAACCTCCTTCTCCGTCTCCAGCGCCGCAGGGGGCTGCACGTGCTCGCGCCCTAGATCGAGATCCGCCACACCGGCCTCGGCGCGCTTGGCTCTTGGTCCGGAGGAGAGGCCACGACGAGGACAGCGAGGGCACAGGGAGGCGAGAAGGGCGGCAACGATCGTCCTGTTGCCGCCGGCGGTGTGGTTACCGGGGATCCTAGTAGTGTGGGCGCTAGATGCGGCAGAGGCGTGACCTTCTCCGGTTTCTGCCACGCCATCGATGCAATGAGGAGGCAGTGTTGCGAGGAGGAGGAGGAGGAGGCGTCGCAGGTGGAGGAGGCGCGTTCTCACGAGGAGGGGCTGCGGAGGGGAGCGGACGCGGTGACGGAGATTGTGGGGAGACAAGTTGCATGGATCACGGTATATTTCTTTTTTTTGACCGAGCGGAGGGGAGGAAGGTGCGGTATCGCACGGGCGGAGGGAGGCGGACAGAAAATTTTTATCGCACCAAAAATTGTCCCCTTTCCGTCCTTTATAGTTAGTAAAGATATATGTGTCTGCTTACGCGAATGTTAACTTATGGGCTCTTGACCCTTCGGGCCTAGGTCGAACTCTTATCTGACTATGATGAGGCTGCGGCGCTCTACGCAACTTGGTTCAGCGTGTTCCTCATCTGCATTCACCAGAAGATTTGCAACCGCTCCAAAGGCGGCGACTTTGGGGAAGGGGAAGGACACGACTTGGGAGGAGTCCGGTCGGGACATAACGGCTGAGGCCGGCAAGATAGACCCAATAATCGGCCACGACAACGAGATCGACCGCATCGTCTGCATCCTTAAAAATATGGTTGTTCCAAATTAAACAAAATAAAGATAGCTAGCTTTAGATAACCGCACAATATTTATTGTAATGTATGGATACATTTGTCTTATAAATTGTTCATCCCGGTGCAACGCACGGGCATGTTTTGCTAGTCAATAATAAAATAAAGTGGGATGCATTGCGGTGGGCGCGCCCACCAGATCCTTCACTGACACTACCGTCGCAAATTGGGATATGATACTCCTGCGTAGTGACTTGGACCAAAAATGCATCAGAGAGGCTCGTCTGGGCGGCACCTTCAACTCGAAGCTTATTTGTGGTTATAAGCAGATTTTTTTAAAAAAAAATAACCTTTTTCTTTAAAAATACATCAAATTTATTCACGTTTTGAAAATAATTGTATCAGATATCTCTTTTGGTCGCGCCAGGGGGCCGGCACGATATCTACATTTTGTCGCGCCACATGCGCTGGCGCGAAGTGGGCGTACAAGCGGGCACCCGAAGTTGACCGGTGTGATGTGGAGCCCCGTGTCGCGCCACATGGTTGGCGCGACGTGGCGCATACGCCAGCACCGGTTGACCGGTGCTGACGTGGAGCCCCGTGGGGCCTGCGCATGTGACGTGACAAGCCCTACTACATCACGAGTCCCAATCTAGCGCGACTGTCGCGCCATGGGATTACTCCATCCATTCAAAAATCTCCGTGGTTTTAGGCTAAATACATTTCTTTTCAAAACATGGCTAAATTTGAAGTTTTCTTTAAGTTAAATTTTTTTAAAAAAAAACTAAGCAATGCTGCACTTGAAAAATTTGTGGAAAACTGATCAATCCAGAAGCACGTTCTCTCTGCCACTCAAGCCTATCGAAACACACTAAATATTCTATACCTGTTGTGAAACGATGTCTGTTGGCGTACAAACACCTCTTCACTATCGATCTCATCAAAGGATTAGAAGTTAATTAGTGTTAGCAGTTAGCACTGCGAAGGGGTTGTCTCTTCGTCAGTTAACTTTCACCGGTTCCCCGATGTGTCGCGTCCGTACGGCGGCGTCTGTACGACGCGTCCCTATACTTGTATATAATCACTGAGATCAATGAAAGATGACAGTTGTTCCAAATCTATGTTCATTTACATTCACTTTTCAATACGTTATCAACACTTTTGCTCTTGGACAAGAGAAGAAGAACGACACTGAAGAACGACGAACGACGCTGAGGCACATGCCTCTGTATCCCCCATCGGTAAGCATGGCAAGACTTGACTTACCGTCTCACATCGCTTGTGGCTTGTTCTTCGCACTACGCCTTGCCGGCGGTGTTCGTCGTGGCCCAGTTCGTCGTCATGGTCACCATGGTCCGCAACGCAGCGTTTTCGAGCGCCTTGGGCCTCGTGTTCGCTACCTAAGCGTCGCTCCCCCTCCTCCCCTCTCGTCGCACAAACAGGCGCTGTCATCAGCCTTCGTGCCGGCACAACGACACATCCCACTGGCCCGGCGCCCCTCAGCGATTTGAGCCAGAGGTTATGAAATGAATGAGATTAATCCAATTTTAATACACCTAATTAGTGTCATAAATTTGATGTGACGCGTGAAAAATTTTGGGTATGAGAACTAAACAGGCCCGGATGGTTTAATCAGAGACTGCACTTTAAAAGACTGCATAACAGAACCACGATAATTGATCAACCTTATAACAATATTCAGTTTACCGGAATATAAAAGTCATGGTTGTCTAGGTCACGAATCATAAAAAAAAAAGGTTTACATCACAGGAGGCTAAAGATAGCTGATGTTTCCATATCACAAGAACCGGATCCATGATGCCTTTGGTTGCTTCACCTGCCACGGGAAAAGGATCCTGTAAGAACAACCAAACAAGTCTGTAAAGAATAGTCTGACATAATAAATATTTTAAGGCTCAGTTTATGGAACTAAACTGGGTTAATGTTAGCTACAAAAGGAATAGAAATGTTAAACTGCACATGGATCATGGTGACGTTAACAAGAAACAGGAGCAGAGAAAGAAAACCATACAACAACAACAACAACAACAACAACATAGCCTTTTGTCCCAAGCAAGTTGGAGAAGGCTACAGATGAAAACCATACACCAAACATTTTTTTTTCCCTGAATCAATTATATAATAATGCTTGGTTAGTTCTCTGACAATACAGCAGATTTTTTCTACACACGACACAAATGCTATAGCTCTAAACTTAAGAGAACATTCACATTCCTCAAATTTCCTCAAACAGTCCAGATGAATCTCTGGAAGGCCCAAACAAACGGTGTCAAACTATAGATGCCATAACATACCTTTTCCCACATTCTCCGATTTTCTTACTGCAAGTTAGCCACACAACAATTAAATAAATTTTCTAAACACCATGCTGCCAGATACAAAAGGCAAACTACAAGAAAACCAAGAACAGAAGATCGAGGAAATAAAGATCCTATCAAAACTACAAAACAAAACCAATGTTCAAGCCAGTTACAGACTTCTAAATTCTAAGTCTGGAGTTTAGCCAAACCATCAGGTAAAAGTAACAATGCAAAACTTTAGTATTAAGAAGTTGACAAAACACAGTTGAAAACAAAACATGCAGTACATACATAGGCCAAAAACAGTTAAGGGGCAGGGCTCACTGTTTGAATAAATTGACCAAACAGATGACACCCCAGTACAAAGCATTGGACAAATCAAGCAGCAAGGGCAAAGAAGAATGTGTGGACTTTAATAAACTATGTTTACTATGTTTATTTTGGCAATATGTAAAAGAGAACTGCTTTTTTTTTTTTAAGTATACATTTCATTTTAGACTTTGGACCATGTCCTCATCTTCCTTTGTTAACCTCATACAACTTCACTGTCAAGTGTTACCGAAGTATGTTCAATGCATTATGGTTTAGCATTGATGAATTTGAAAATTGCAAGTTTGATTAAAATCTGTACGACTAATGAATTATTAATATAAACAAATTTTATTTGACTATTTTGTGACTTCATGTTAACTTTATCTTATCCCGCTGCCAGTGAAAAAAAAAAATGGGAACCCCACATTTATTAAACAAAAAGTCAACACATTAGATTCCACTAATTTTTTGGGTAGAAGTACTGACAAAAGGACACAAGCTTACATGTTGCATCAAATGTTCTTTTTAGAATTACGAGTATCATAGAAAACGGGGATAATTTGGTTAAATTCTGCTCTCAATGAATGAGAATATGAGATACAAGTTTCACAGTGCTAAATAGGACTAAATAAAAAAGATTTTCTTTCCAAGTTGAGATGGGATATAGACAACACATTAAGTACAAAAAACAGAAAGCACTTACACAAGTCAACTTCATATATTTGCTAGTAGTAATTAGAATACATACATGCCAGCAGGTAATAATCTGTATACAGTAATAAATCTGATCTGCAGAATTCCAGCAATTTGGTGCACGTATCTAAATGTATGAAATGAAAACTCATATTTGCCTACTTATTGAGCTTAGAAGTTGAGTAGGATGACATGTCACTAATTCTTTCAAGTTTGGGCACACCCAAAAGTTCTGAACTGTATTAGCCAGGTCAGCAACATACTGAATTATATTTTAAGTTGTCCCGCTAACGTATGGACAAATTCGTTTCCAATCTATTGCTAATGGCAAAATAATCATGGACATACCAGCTAACACCAAATGCTAATTTGTCTCACTGAACCAGATAATGAATTACGGGCAACAACAACATAGCCTTTCAGTCCCAGGCAAGTTGGGTTGGGCTATACTGAATTACAGGCAAATTAACTAAAATTTAACCATTGGTACCCAGATGCGCATTATAAAAAAACATCTTGCACATTACAAAAACAATACCTTGGGCGACATAATCAGACCTAAAAGAACACATAAGCTTTCTGATAATCAGATCTAAAAAAACAATAGTCATTGTGTTTATGCATAAATCATTACCGATTAATGAGAGTTGCTTGTGTCTTCAGCCTCAATTTCTTCTCCCGGTCCCTGGCACTCAAAGCTTTCTGATAATCTTGGCTTCTTGCATTTTCGTTCACCTTCATTAGGTACTTGCAGTTCTACATCACTGTCTGGTTTCTCCTCATCGCAAATCATCTGAGTAAACATTTGCTGTATACAAATTAGTAGAGAAAAAGGGATAAAACCGCAGAGACAATTAAAATTTAAAACTAGTTAATTTAACCATTTAAAAACACTGGCATTCTGTCATAGAGATTGGAATAAAAAAAATACAACCTCCTCCTCCTCCTCCTCGTCCTCCTCCTCCTCCTCCTCCTCCTCCTCCTCCTCCTCATCATCATCATCATCATCATCAAAGTCTACAAAGTCCAGGGGAGCTCTGCGGGCATGGGGCCTCTTGAATAAATCTAAGTTCTGGATAGAAACAACAGGGTTATCTCAATTATAAAAATATTACTCGCTGATGTTGCTTTGGGAAGGTAACTAAAGAGAGCACAAAAAGGCAAAACAATAACTAATCTAGGGTTCGACTGCAGTTCACCCACACCATCCTACGGTGCATCCTAACCACTCCAGGGATCTCTTGCTTTCATACGATCAGAAATAAAATCAGATATAGAATCAAACCTCGAAATCCGAAAAAAAAAAAACTGCCTCCTGATGATTGGAAATAAGCAGACCTATTGAACGAAAGTACGAAATCCGAAAATAACTGTAGGCGGGTAAAAGAAGCAATTGAACGCACCTTGTAAATGGCTTCCGTCTTTTCCTTGAACGAACGCGAACGATCATCAGGAGCCGACAGCATCTTGCCCATCTTGGAGAAGTCGTAGTCGCGCACAAACTTAACGCACTCAGGGACCTTGAAGTCCAGGAGACCGTCGTTGCTGTTGCGAGGTGAGACGGCTGCCATCGGCGGAGGCGGAGGGAGGATGCGATGGAGTCTGGCTAGGGTTTGCCACTGGATCGCGCGTCGCGAGCACTTATGCGTGGGCGTGGGTTTGTGGCCGATGCTACGGGGCCGTGTTAGGTGCCGACCTGGTCGGCGCGAATGCGTGCGCCGACCAGGCGCGGCCCGTTGGACCAGGCGCGGCCCGTTATCGACAAGGCCATATTAGGCCCAGGCCCAGTTCGCGCGGGGCGCTGGAGCGAGCCCTGTTCGCGCGGAGCGCTGTAGCGTTGGCTCTGCCACTACACGTACCGGCAAACCATCTCTTGTATTCTAGGCCATGTTTAGTTCCCATTCTCCCAACCCAAAAAGTCTTCTGATTCCTCGTCACATCAAATCTTTTAACGCATTTAATGGGCAAGATTAAATGTAGGTAAATAAAAAACTAATTGCATAGTTTAAATTGAAAAGTGCGAGGCACTAATCTTTTTTGCCTAATTAGTCCATAGTAGGACAATAATTACCAAATACAAACGAAAAGTGCTTCTGACAAGACCCAAACCCAAAATATTTCACCAACTAAACACCCCCCTAGGTTTTTTTTTTTTTTTTTGGCTAAGTGGAGTGGGAATTATAGTGAAACTCAATATAGTAGATTCTCAAATTATACATTCTATCTACTTTTTCGATGATCTGCTTTAAACAGGAAAGCCAAAGTATAGTAAAGTGTACTCATACTATAAGTAAGATAAGAAAGCTAACAAAATATATTCTTGAGTATTTTATTGGATAAATACAGGTACAATTTTGTAAAAGACTCTCGTTTTCAAAAGTTGTTGCATTTTTAGATACAAACCTTGTAATTGTTACGGTTTTATCAAAATTGTAGTCTTTTGAAGTTTTAAAAACTCCCACCACGGTTTTCTAAAACTACATCTTGGCTCTAAACCTCGTATTTTCGCCCCTAGGCCCTAGCAGAAGCTTATTCGATTTCTCATGGGCCGCATTCGGGGACAGAGTCCAGAGCTCGACCGCCTTGCCTGTCCACTTTGGCACCTTTGGTGTTCATCCGAGAACGGACTACGAAACTTGGTTGAGCAATTGCAGACGCAGTCAAGGCAAATTGGGCATCGACACGGTGACACCTGCTGCCAGACTTGGAGGCTTCCTTGTCAACCATTGGCCAATGGCCATAGTATTCAGTGTTCACGACCGGTTCCGGTAACGACTTGAGCAAGATTGCAAGCGACTTGACCCAGACGCTCTGCATCTTTCCCTTCTCCAGTGATGAAAAGCAGATTTGGCCGGCTTCCATCTTACGCTTTTGTACAACAAACACGTTATGATTGATTGAGTAGCAAAAATTTGTGTCAAACCAATGGACTATGTACGTCGGCACTGTCACGGCCGTTGATTTGAATAAAATACGGTCGTCGTCAGCGGTAGACGACGACCGGCGGCAGCCTGAAGCCGGAGTCCTGGAGGAACGGTATGGCCTCCGGGCGCTCCTGGAGGTCCCGGTAGAACTCGTACTCGGCCTCGTAGTCGTGCAGGTCCAGCTCCCCGCGCTGCAGCGTGGGTAGTGGTGCCGCGCGCCGGGCTCCTTGCCGAACCCGAACACCGACACCCGGCCGCACACGCCCGCCGCCGCCACCACGGCCTGCATCCCCGACGAGTAGTGGAACATGCCCTCCTCGTGCCGCGTGCCCCACTCCTCCGCCGGCCGCCCCGTCTCGCGCACGAACCGCCGCAGCGAGTAGTACTTGACGATCCGCGCGCACAGCGCGTCCAGCCGCGGGTCCGTCACCATCACCGGCGCCGCGTTGGAGTCGACGTCGGCGTCGGCGCTGCACACGGCGTGCTCCACGAAGTGCGCGGCGTTGCACATGTAGGTCAGGATGGGCACGCGCTCGCCGTAGGCACGCCGGCAGTACCGGCAGCCGGCGGCCGCGCGCACCGACGTGCACCCGCTCAGCACGTTGCTGTTGAGGAACGCCAGGCCGGTCTTGGAGCCCACGTGGCGCGCGAGCCTGCTGCCGCCCTCGCCGGCGGGCGCGTTGTTGAGCCGGATCACCAGGTCGTGGCTGTCGATGAGCGCGCCGCGCTCCCGCGCCAGCAGGATGCCGCTGTTCCCGACCACGGCGCACGACGTACGGCCGCACCGGCACATCGTCGTCGCCATCGTGCCTCGCTCCTCCGGCGGCGTGCGCGTGCCACCGGTCGATGGGGCGCTTGATGAGGTCCAGGAGCTCGGCCATCACGTGGGGCTCGAACCGCTGCCTGCCGAGCCAGTCGCGGAGGCCGCGCACCGCGGCGTCCCGGCGCTCCTGGGGAGCCAGAACCCTCGTCCTCGTCAGGTTCCCCCTCGAGCAGCCTCTCGGCGGCCCGCAGCACCGCCGACGCGGCCAGGTCCACGGCCGCGAGCTCCGCGAGCTTGACGTCGACGACGGCGGCGTCGTCGTCGCGCGCCGCGGCGGCTGATGGAACTGGAAGCCTGCTGCGCGGCGTGGCGCAGAGAGCACCGGAACGTGAGGAGCAGGAAGACGGCGACGAGCAGCGGGAGCACCACCGATGGGTGGCTCCACTGCCTCTTCTTCATCGTGGAAAACACAGCACGTACGTACGTGCGTGCGTGCACCCGGCTACACCAAAGCTTGTTAAGCTTCCACGCTTAGTGGCCAGCTCCTTTTATTTGCTGATATAAAAGGAGCTGATGGAGGTATATACGATACGAGACAGCAGCATTTTCATACGGCACGTGAATGAATCCGTTCGAAATTGGCTGGGCCGGCAGCCATCCAATGAAGCCGATGGTCGCTTTCATGTGGCCCACGATTCGTCAAGATTGGAAGACGACGGCGTTCTTGCAGCTTTGCGTCTTGATTCTCCCATCCCAGCCGCGGATGGGACGCGATGGACGACGGAGATCGTCGTACCATCTCGATCGACAGTGTTGCGGCGTGCTTAGACGACCTTTGGCGGTAATGGTGGTGGATGCGTAAACAAATCGGCTTCCTCGCCTTGCAAGTTGCGGCAGGTTCATGTGGGGGCAACCGATGTGGTGATGGGGCTAGCGAAGGTTCCAAAACGCCGCCTCCCCGGGCGTCCGTGTTTTTTTTTTCTTGGCCGTGATCTGTGTGACTGGCTGTGTGGGGAAGGTCAATAATCATTACCAAAAAGATTAAAAAAGTTGTGGGGAGGGTCGGCATCAGCACGGTGGAAGAGGATAGAGGGTGATGGAATCCTGCAACTTCTTCGTTGCCGGCACGTCGGGTGGAAAGGATATTGGCGGTCTAATATGAACTGCGGATTGGGACATTCCCTGCTTCAGTACAGTACTGTACCGAACCATCTTACCTTTTTTTATGAGAAGAATCTTGCACTTTCATGTTGGAGCTCTAGAATCTTTGGATTCGATCCTAATTCCTAATAACTTCATTTCCATTTGGGTATCCTTTTACCTCCTACACAGTATTACCCCCAAGGACTATTAAGAAAACAACAGCAAATAATTAACCAAGTGAGATTCGTTGTACAACGCTCTAAGAATACAACAGCAAATAATTCACGGTGCATATGTCTACAGGTATATTTTTTTTCGAAAGCAAGCTTCGCTCGTCATTAAGGGAAGATGGAAAGTTTACACGTCATAGGCCCGCCCCATGTTGAGCTAACACAAGTGGCCTAGGAAAACACACCTTTACAAAGGTCACCAGCTCTAACGGCGGAGCTAGGAGTGTAAAACCCGGAAAGAACACAACTGGGCAACAAGTGGAAGCGTGTGGAGCTCAAGAGGTAGACAGGACCGCTAGCAGAGGCTGGAGCCCTCGAAAGCTGGCAGTAACCCAGGCGTCAGCTTCATCACGGATGACCTCGAGGAGCTGGAATGGCGTCCTTGCAATGGCATCAAAAGTGCGCCTGTTGCGCTCCTTCCAGAGGATCCAGGAGATGAGAAGCACGAGGGAGTCGAACCTTAGCTGACCCGAGCGAGGAAGCGCATGCTGCCAGGGAAGGAGGGTAGAGTCGGGCCGTGGGGGCACCGCTGTGGAAGTCCGACCGGAGAGCAAGAGGGACCACACCGGGCGGGAGTAGACGCAGGAGGCGAGTAGGTGGTCAATTGACTCATCCTCCTGGGAGCACAGGACGCAAGTCGCGGAAGGTTGTAGTCCGCGGCCGCCAACGCCGTTCCGCCGTCCTTGGCTTGTCATAGTGTATCACGCTATCACTTGATTAATTGGCAACTACTAAATTTGTATACTCCTAGATGAATGTTGATGAATTGTATCCTTGATGAATTGTATCGTTTGAAGAGTTAATTGATTGAAAATCACTTTCTATATCTTTGTACACTTCAACGAAATTTTATCGTGTGCGCACATAAAAAACCATAATCGTTCTCCATCTTTATCTAACGAGAAATACGAAAATCCGGAATATAGGATGTCTATATTTGGAGATCCAATTAAAGAGGTTGTTGGAGGGTATTTTTTTCACCAAAATCTCTATTCCTATAATTTACTTTTCCATCTGTTGGAGTATAAATAAAGGATATAAAGAGCCTTTTCAAATTACTCTTAGTAAATCGCGTTACTTAGGTCGTCATATTATATCATTAGTAAATTGCGAAACTTAGGTCCGTACCCATGATTGAAATCCTTGATCCGCCACTGATGGGTCGTTGTTTAATTAGCCTTGGCACGTAGGTAGCAAGTGCTGACATAGCGATATATGGCCACACGGGGTACTACGGACATCGTAATCACCATTTCAGAAGTTTACTGACCTACACAAACATGTTTTTAAGGCCCAGGACATAATGACACCATACAAAGTTCCTGTATTTAATAACTCTATCATCAAAGTATTAAGCGGACGACAGGTGGATTTGATGTCACAAGCACCTTTTGTCTTTGGATTATTGAATGGTGAAGTGTAGCCCGTGAAGGCGCCAAACTTGTGGTGCCGTTCTGCCAATCATGTTGGCCAAACCCCCTCGTCATCATAAGAAGGAAATGCTTAAAAAAACATGACTATGGATAAGTGGACTCGAGTTAGGAGCTCCTACAATCTCCGTTCTCGCATCCAGAATCCAGAACGTGACGGACAGCAGCGGTTGTGCGTGGGCCGGAGAAAATTTCCCGTGTTATAGCCTGCCGAGAAAGGTGTGCATGGAGCAAGTAATTCCACGCGGAAGGCCAGCCGCCGATGGCCGCCGCGTCATGGTTGACCAGTGACCGCGTTGCCGTCTCCGTCCCCGTCAGCTTTTTGGCGATTACAGTTCACAAGAAAGAATTTTCGATAGCATCAAGGCAGCCAGTGCGAAAAGAGTTTTTCTTTTTCTTTTTGACATTGATGCGAAAAGAGTTGTTATTTCCTCTGCGGATGCATAGGCTTCTACAGCAGACTAGCACCCAGATCGATCTCCCAAAACGAGCTGGCGTGTGCGGATAAATCTGAAACCACGACAGGTCGACAAATCAGCTTGGATGGATGAAATGAAAAGCGCACAGTTTTCTCAGATGGCTGAAGGCGAGGGCAACCGAGTAGCAGGAAAAAGACAACTCCTGAAGCAGCTGAAGCAGAGCCGCTGGAAAAAGAGGGCAGAACCGAGAATGCACCGACGCACAACTCCGTGTGCATCGTCGTTGCCATCCTCCATAGCCAAGGGAGGCACGTGTGCAATTGCGTCAAATTTGTGTAATATTCAGTTTATCTGTGATTTGAGTTGTCATTGATGACCGGTTTATTGGTTTATCGGTTTCGAGGAACACTTCTTGCGCGCATCCGCCTGCAGTTCGATCTCCCAGCTCCCAAACAGCTGCAAAATGGGCGCGTATCCTCTCTACAAACTGTGAACAATCCACTGACATCATACACGTCACACGGTGCTTCTGGCTCCGAGAAAAATGATATCAAATTCTCTGAAGCATCGTCAGACCAGATCATGTTCTTTGATTGTCCATTGACGTCAAGCACATACCTGGTGATCAGTGATCACCCTGGCCATTCGATATTTACCGAACCGATCGGTACGATTTTTCGGTTCCGATGCGAATTCGGTTCTTATAAAGTCAATACCGATCGGATCCTCCCAAACATCGGTACCGAGCAATTTTGGTTATCGGTTCGGTTCCGGTTCTAACCGAAAAGAACCGAAGTAGCAGAGCTCTCAATTGAAGCGACACGGTTGGTAGGAGAAGGAGGCCAACGCCACATACGCCCTACTGCTTGCTGCTGCTGGGAGGCTGGGAGCAAGCAGTAGGGCGAAGGCAAGTGGTGGCCCGCCATGGTGGGGTGAAGGCGATGCACATGCGCAGGGGCGGGTGAAGGCGCAGGCAGGGAGCGTGAGCGGCCGCCGACTCAATGCGCGGCATGGTTCGGCGCGGGCGATGGGATCGGGGTTACGGGGGAGCGGGCGGCGCGACGCTAGGGTGGGCGCGAGGCGAAGCGCCAGCGGCCGGTCACCAGCGCCACCGGGCGCTGAGGCGACGCGGGTCATGAGGCGGCGCCATGGCCGCGCACACCGCAATGCTCGGGTCGAGACGCCGAAAGTGACTCGAGTGAGGATTAGGATTGAGGACTAAGGGGAGTGAGGCTAAGGTTTAGTTTTGGGCTGCTGCTGGGCCTTACAAGGTTGTGGCCGTGTTGGCCCGCTTCGGATTGGGTGTCGTGAGAGAGTCGTCGTCACTTGATTTTCGTTGCCTCCCTGGTTTAGTTTGGTACTACATCGTATTTCGGTAAACCGAGGTAGAAAAAGGATTCCTTATAACTAGTGATTTGCTCGGTTTTGGTATTTTTTCAGTTCGGTTCTCGGAATTTTTTGTTTGGTTTCGGTTTTCGTATTTCATGGCCAGGCTAGCCTAATGATCAGCATGTCGCTCGTCAGCCTATATGCCAAATACTCCTCCTGGACATCTCTGATGTGTAATGGCGGAGCCAGAAATTTTGCATAGGGGAGCTGGTTGAAGAGTTTCAACCATATAAAAAAAGAATGTAGCTTATTTGCTTAGATTTTTGCACTAGAACTAGGCTCTTATTTTTTCAAATTTATTCAGTATTTAACATTTAACCAAGCAGGTTGTTCATTCTGTGGTAGACGGTTGTGTCTGTCTACAATGGAGCCAAAAATTATTAGACATATAGGTCTTCTCAAAGAAAAATTATGAATCTATATGCCCTTGTTGTCTAGAAGTCATAAAAAATATATTTCAAAAGTTTTTACTATATTTTAATGCAAATTACTAAATTATATATTACATTAAAAAAATGTGATGCCTGCCAACCCCCCTTGACTCTCCAGTGCTGGTGTGTTGCGTAAGGGCTTGTTCGTCTGCATAGGATCCAATCGAGGAGCTAATTGGTTCCGGGTCAGGAATGAGACAGCAAGAAGTAAAATTTGTAAGTGCACGGTCTTATTGGATATCCTATCAGCAAACGTGAAGTGTGATTCTTTCTATTTGTATCCAAGTATATATGAAGATATAAGCCATAAAACTGTCATGGCCACAATATGTTCACCAATTTAAATACAGTCTTAGAAAAAATACAATATCTAATTAATTACTACTATCCCTCACTAGTAATTACCACAAGTAAGCAGATGTCCAGCCTTAAGCAACAAACTTAACACTTCCTAACTCAAATCGAATTTTCTGTCTTGATCCCAGGAGGTTTTTACTGAATTGTTGATCTCACAGTAGATCAGAACACGCACTGCAGCAGAAGCTGCTGGGGATGTTTATGGGGCCGTGTGGCTGTGTCGCTATGCATGCTGACCAACCAAGTCCAATTGTTAAGCTAGACAATGAAGAAGAAAATTCTAGTTGATTCATGGCTGGTGAGCACCAATTTAGTTGGGAACATAACAATTATATTCTGTAAAAAAGAGAGGCAAGTATAAAATGACACTTGCCGTACAGCTAGATATCAAACCACATACGTGCTATGTTTTCACCACGAAGAAGAAAATTCTGATCCATTCATGGCTGTCAAGCAGCAATTGGTTACGAGCATAACTACTATGATGGTTTAGTATATTTCTAACAAAAAAAAAAAGCAAGAGTCAAAGTATGAACTCAAATCAATCAGTAACACCATTCATGAGGACCAATTAAAATGATGGTGCAAACAGATCCACTGAACCAAACATTAACAGAATGCATGAATACATACGCTGGCAATTCGAACTGCAGGCCAAGCCATAAGCCAACATCCTGTCAATCCAACGGAATGAGACTCACACGCACCTACCAGATTGGAACAAACAAGCACATAACCACAGGTACCGAAAAAAGTTGGACCCAATTCTATATGCCTTGCAGGCCTGAACCCTAAACCGAACCCATCAAAGCGCACGCAAATGGAATACACATCGATCCGGTCGGGGGGTGGGGTGGTTGTGATGGAAGGGAAGAGAGGAGGGGAGATGTGGGCGTCGCTATGCTACTCAAAGAGGGGAAGGACGTGACACTTAGCGGAGAGAAGGCGACAGGGAGCGTGGACGTCGAGGAGAAGCCTTCACCGCCGCCGTTCCCGTGAAGCGGTGCCACTGCGCCGCCGCCTCTTGCGACATAGCTGCGCGGTAGCCTCGCCTCCTCCATGCGGTCGTGTCGCCTCCTGTCCGTCATCGTTCCGGAGGATAAGGGCGTCCGCAATGGTAATAGCTAGTACTAGCTACGTAGTCGGCTGACGTAGAGGTGAGAGACAACAACAAAGACTATTTTATATTGGTGGACCCACATGCTCATCTCACATATTCTTGGGTACGTGAAATAGTCTAGCTATTTGCATGTAGCTAGTGACTATTCTCTTTCCTACTTTTTCCATGCCACGTCATATCTAGATAGCAAAATAGCTAACCATTGGAGACGGCCTAAGTGGCCAAACTCCGTTCCGGCCGTCTACCACGGGGGCGGATCCAAACTAGGCATGTTTTGGTTCCAGGCTAGGCCCAACCGAACGGACTTTTTCCACCATGTCCGGATTGAAATCAGGCCTCTTCAATCCACCTGGATTAGTATACTTTTCATTCCATTGGCCAGAGGACCAGTATCCGGACGGTGAAGCTAGAAGATGGCTGAGTACTCCGGAGTAGATGCCGTGAGCTAGGTGTTGGACAGGAGGCCATGGGACAATCCGGTCACCTTTTTCTAGCCCATCCAGGATAGTTGTTCAAAAGGATTAATCAATTGCGCAGTTGGGAATTAAGCAAGCAATCAGAAATTAATGGAAATGATTGCATCAGCCGTGAACAATTGCTCAACTGTCGCGTTAAATCTTTGGACCTTAATGGCATAAATAAGTATAAATGCTATAATACTCCCTCCGTCCCACTGAAATTGTCACCCTAGATTCCGTGCCATCTTATTCGATGCTTCGTCTTATTCAAATTTTTTGCACAAATATAATTTATTTTGGTACGACTTATTTTATCAATGAAGATACTTGAATATTGATTAATTTCTTTTAGGAAAAAGTCTACATCACCCCTCAACTATGGGTGGTAGACTACATAACCCCCAACCTATAAAAAAGGTCTATATCACTTTCGAACTTTCGAAAACCGGTCAAATTACCCCTAAAGCAGTTTTAAAAAATCATAGTAAATCACAGAAAAATCGTAAAATGAAAAATCAAATTGTGTTAGACTCCGAATGAGTAGATCTACACAATGAACATATAATATGGTATGCTTTAGTGCATTTTTTTACAGCTATGAGGAAAAACAGAAATTTAAAGTTGCAGCAAAAAAAATGAACTAAAGTATACCATATTATATGTTCATTGTGTAGATCTACTCATTCGAGTCTAACACAATTTGATTTTTTATTTTACAATTTTTCTGTGATTTACTATGATTTTTCAAAACTGTTTTAGGGTGTAATTTGACCGGTTTTCGAAAAGTTTAGGGAGTGATATAGACCGTTTCATAGGTTGGGGGGTTATGTAGTCTACCGCCCATAGTTGAGGGGTGATGTAGACTTTTTCCTTTATTTTATAATTTGCATAAATATTTTGAATAAGACGGATGGTCAAAACATGAAGTTCAAAAGTCAAAAACGACGAACTCCATGGGACAGAGGGAGTAATTGATTTTACATCAATAAATATGCATATGGTTGTGACAAGAGTATTAGACGTGGGTCTAAAGTTGCAAGCCATGTAGATATTGTTGAGACAAGAGTATGATTCTCCTAATGCAGGCTTATTTCTCTCTTTTACCCACAGTCCTAAACTAATTTTTTTTCAACACGAGGACACTTCCCCATTCTCATTCATTCAAACGGAAATACATGTGTTTTGCAGCAGAGAAACAGAAAAAGCAAACTAAAGTTCGATAGACTAGAAACAGCTACCAAATCTTCTACTCTTTTTGGGGAGCTGAAACTGGCAGCTAACCAAGGGAGACAGTCCTAAACTAATAGGTGTACAAAGGTACAAAGCTAAAAAAAAATGTCATCATGGAGTCCTCGTTCGCAAGAGACTGCGAGTGTGAGGGTCTCTCGTATGAGAGAGATCACCGTTGATAAAGACTAAAGTGGAGCCTAGGGTAGCACACCACAGTGTCACGTTGGGCATGGCCTCAATTTAGAGCAAAAGTGTTACTAATCTCGATATAAATAAACCATTCCATAAGATCAGAAGATATCTAAACCACTAATCACACAATGCAAACCACCAAAGTCATTTCTACGAGTTGGTCTCCACCGTGTCTTTTCTCATCACCACGCGTCCCTTTTATTCTTGTACCCCTCTTCATTTCTTAGACAACGTTTTTTTTTAATATACATAGCTTCTACAAGTGACTACGATAACCGCGGAGGCCTAACGTGCATTCAAACCTAAGTGGATTTCTAGGGACAGTAATAAGGTTATTCCGCCAGAGAAACCCTTATAGACAGAGAAAAAAGGTGACGAGTGGTGTCATAGTACAAAAGTAGTGCGGCTTCAATTGCGTGTGTTCCAAAATTTCAACACTTATATCATGTAATGCCTTTATAAGACATTACTATTATGTACTTACACTTTGAGTGATGGTGCATTATTAGCTGTATGTATACTGTAGGTGCCCTGTTTCTTTTGGCAATGCATGCACGAAACTGAAACTTTGTTTCTCGAGAACCATGAAGCGAAAGTGTTTTGACTGAACCGATTCGGAGGACACTCTCGTAATGTGAAAGAGACGAATTTTGTGCTAATCGAGCTGTATGGCTGCAAGTTTGCCCAAAGAAGAAACAGAACAAGACAAGCAGATAGCTGCTTAACTGCGCCTCAAGAACAGCAAAAGCAGTAGTACGTACTATGCAGACGAACCTACCGCGGTGTCATTTTGCGCTCGGTCGCTGGAACGGTTCCCACGTTTCAAATGTCCAGAAACCTGTCTGCCCGAAAGCTGGGGGGCGCTCGTCCTTTCCCTCACCAAACCCCAAGAAACTTGCCCTATCGAACGACTGAACAACGAGCCAAAGCCCAAAGGCACACAAGGCATGGGTATCATCAGGTCAGTTGGCTTCGCGTTCGTGGTTTCGTCCGGGCAACAGCCGGGCAAACGAACTTCTGCTCGATCGCGTGTTCCCCGAATTTCACGGTAGGACGGAAAAGCAAGCGTCCGCGGCGTCACACCGTGATTTCTTGGGGAGCGCGTGGATTTTTTTGCCACGCACCGCTGCACCGCACTCCAGCAGTCCCCAGCGTGGGCTTTAAAAAAACGCTAGCGCCGCGACCCGCAACGGTCGCCTGGACGTACGCGGACGCGCGTGAAAAGCAGCTCTCTGACGTGCGGGGCCAGGCTCGAAGCTCTTGTACCAGGCAGCAGCTGAATGCACCTGCATCACGCGTCCACAGCCGTCGGATCTCTCGCATCAGGCGAATTCCAATTCCAAACCTCTGGGATAACATTAACCGCAGCAATGCAGCAGCCTGCCCGCTGGCCGCTGCGCTGCGCCCGGCTTTTTTAATAAAAGCGCAAAGCCAACGAGGCAACAGGCGCTCCTCCGCACCACCACCACCGTACCCCGGAGCAGGAGAAGCTCGCCGCCCGTGAGTTCCCGCTTCCCTTCACTTCCGAATTTCGCACGGCATTGCTGCGGCGACGCTAAGCAAGCGCGCTCGCTCCCAACCCTGCTGCTCCGTCTCCGCGCAGCGGCAGGAAAACCCGGCGCTAGCTGGACCGACCTCCGCCCCGGCCGGGAGCAAGCAACGAGCCAACGACGGCCGGCGGCACTGAGCAGCCGGGGACAATATGACAGTGATCAAGGCAGGTGGAGCGGCGGAGCAGCGCGGAGACGTTGGCGCGTACGACGCGAGGCGGCGGGAGTCGCTGCGGGCGCGGTACGCGTACGGGTTCGTCTTCTTCGCCACCAACCTGCTGGCTTGGTTCGTCAGGGACTACGGGGCCAGGGCGCTCCGCGGCCTCCATCGTGGGTTTCTCTTCCGCCTTCCCTTACCTTCAGAATCCAGCTCTCTCGTCTCGCATCGCATTTGCGGTTTGAGGCTTTCTGTGTGCTCACCGATTACACTACACACCTTCAGATGTGCCGGTGTGCGGAGCAGGGGACTCCAAGTGCTTCCAGTCCGGAGGAGTGCTTCGGGTCAGCTTGGGCTGCTTCGTATCCTTGATTTTAGAGTCCTGAACCAAACTAAGGCCCCGTTTGGAAATGTGGTTATCTAAAGTCTGCTGGAACAACTGATAGGCATGATTCAGGATTATAGATAGGTGCCCAGGTTCTAGAAGTACGAGACATTTGACGTTGTGAAGGCTTGCTGTGTTCCTTGGGTTCACTTCCTTAAATTGTTCAGATATTTTTCTGGCTGATGTTTGCCACGACATTCGGAACTCGCAAGCTCCATGAAGCTCGTAATTCGTGGCATTCTGGATGCTGGATTCTGAAGTCTCTTGTGTATGCCATGTCGATCGGCATCCCATTTATCATCCCTAACATCTTCATCCAACTTTATGGTAAGTTCAATCCAGTGCTGTGGCAAATGTAGTTGCTGTAGGTGTAAAGATATGATGGCCATAAGTGAATCCGCAGCAGCTAACTTTTACTTCATACTTCATACCACCTAGCTTGTATGAGAAATTAGTTCTTAGAGAGGCTAATCAATTCACATTTCCTTGCTTTGTGAAGTTCAAAATATGATTAAAAAAATATGAAAACGATTTGTTGTAGTGGTGTTAGTATACTTCTCCGCCAGTGATACTCAAATTTTAGCACGCTGAAAGAAAACTTTTTGTTCTATCTGCAGGTGAAATCGCTCGTCTGGGTGCCGGGTAATATAAATGGCAGTCCTTATATTGCTCAAATTTGGATGTTTGAAGCCCTATTTTTTTACATTTTCTTTTCAGATTGTCGTCTTATTTTTATAGTAAACATGTTAATTCTGTTTCATTATCGCTCCAGGATATTTCTCCTCCTCCAGCTCATAAGCATGCTCCACTTCATATCATGGTGCAATAAACGTTGGATGCCAGATCCTGGATCAAATCAATGGTAAGGATTGATTTCATTGTGCTAGAATTTGCAGCGTCCCAGTTACTTCACTTTCAGGTCCTGAAGCTATAACTGACCATGACATGTTACCCTTATGTGATTCTCAGTGGGTTGTTTGGGTTATTCTTGTCAACCATCTCCTACATTGCTTCATTTGCTGGAATTGGCGTGCTGTATGTTCTGTATGTCCCCAACTCCTCTTGTGCGTTCAACATCTTCACTATTACATGGACGGCAATCTTGGTGACTGTAATGATGGCAGTATCTCTGCACTCCAAGGTAAGAGGATGCAAGCGGCACCAGGTTTTAGCTGTAGCTTACGATGAGTTCAAAACCAGTGTCAGGTTTTGGATGCGAATATCAAACTGCAATCCTGATAGTAGCCTTGTTTCTATTAGCACATCTGAACACTTATGGCAACTAACAAGTAAAAGTCTGTGTAAAATTTTTGAGTTTTTACCCTGCCTGATATGTATGAGGTTTTGATTTTAGTTCACTTTGTTTGCTGATAAGGTTAACGAAGGTCTTCTCTCTTCTGGGATCATGAGTTCCTATATTGTCTTCCTTTGTTGGTCTGCACTCCACAGGTTAGTCTATGTCACTTGGAACTGTTGAGGAGTTTGTAGTTTTGGTATTCCTCAGAAGAGTTTCCACTTCCATACTGCAAAGTATTCTGTGCTAACATTTCCTTTCATTCACTGTTCTGGAAACATAGCCTTGTATAGTTCAGATTGCTTGATGTTAATTTCATACTATGCACATGTGCAGTGAGCCACAAATCGGGAAGTGCCACTCTCATATGAAAATTGCCAAGGATGGTGATTTAGCTACAATCGTTGTAAGTAAAAGATCAGAGCTCTTTTGAATAGTTATGCCATTGATATTACCTGATTGTAAGTTGTGCTTTTCTAGAGCTTCATTATTGCAATTTGTTCCATTGTAATGGCCACATTTTCTACTGGAATCGACACCAAATCCTTCCAGGTAACCTTATTACTCTCAACTTTTCTCTGTGCCATGCAAAATTTTTGTTCTCTGGCATCTCTGGGTAGTTAAGATGTTCTCAACTGATATAAATGTGATCCTGTCTTCCATTTTATAAGTCAACAAGTAGCACCCAGCAGTTATGCGGGTATTTGCATGTAAGATTAAAAAATAATTCACTCTTCACTTCTTTGGAGATACCATTGGCCAAGTTACTTGAAAGTGTCAAAATGACCATTTGATGATAACTCACAGGTTTTGGTCAAATCACAGTTCTCATGTGTATCTTGCCAATCATTATTGACTCGAAGAATTTCTTCAGAACTCAGAAGTGGTACCTTTATCCAGGCGCGTATTAACAAAAACCGTTCATTTTCAGTTTCGGAATGACGAAGTACAATTGGAAGAGGACACCCCCTACAGCTATGAGATTTTCCACATTGTGTTTGCAATGGGAGCTATGTATTTTGCAATGCTGTTCATTAGCTGGGAGCTTAATCATCCAACACGAAAGTAAGACATCCTCCCATCAGGCAATTAAATAGCTGCTCAGTAGTCCATATGATTTAAAGTGACAATATTCATTCATACTTACTCTGGAATCAAATCAAATCGCATTTCAAGTCATCAGTGGCATACTTCCTTTGCTACTTCATCTTAGACAGTGGAAGAAGGATGTAGTTGCATCCTCCCACTCTCACATCCTTCATCATTTCATAATCGATCAGGTGGAGCATAGATGTTGGATGGGCTAGTACATGGGTGAAGATCATTAACGAGTGGTTCGCGGCTAGCATATACAGTAAGTCGTCTATTCCCCATTGTCTGCCATCCTGTTATGTTTGCAAAAAGGTTCTGTATTGTATAGAACGCTAAGAAGCTGCTGACATTGAGGTGCTCACCTTTGCAGTCTGGAGGTTGATCTCCCCAGCCGTATTGAGGAACCAAATTGTCAATGAAGAGTTCATGCCACATAGACCCACAGTATAGTCTTGATGATAGAGAAGACGATTTCTGTAACCCACTGAGTTTCATGTAGGCTACCGGCCCATGGGCTCAAACACCATGGCCTTTATTCGAGAGAGATGGACAGGGAGCAGCTTGAGACTTGTCACAGGCAGGCGTCACTTGGCCGGGGCCGTCGCTGACGCCGACCATTGCCACGCGTGACGCCGGAGTTGCCTCCCTCCGCGCTGTCCCATCTCCTGGACGGCTGGACCGCCATTTCACTCTTCCGTCGCCGTCGACCCCGATTCAAATCTTCCACCCGACGCCGACGTTCGGCGGTGGTGGAGTCGTCGATCGGTGTCGGCTCCGATCCTCGGCAAACCGGAATAATACCGGTTGCGTTGCTTTTCCGTGAACATTACCCCCTTCTTCCTTCCTGTCGGGCACGCACGCACGTTCTTGCGTCGCAGTCGCGGAGAGGCTTAGGGCTGACGTGACAACTGACATGGCCATGTTTGAGCAGACTTGAAGCAATTAATGATGCGGTATGAACTGCCGTCTATGCTGAATTTTGGCGAAAATATAAACTTGCAAGCTTCCACTGGTTCGCTCGAGGACGTGCCGTGGAGACCAAAGATTCACTATCACCCAAGGCGAGATGTCTGATGCAGCAGCAGTACTACAGAAAACTGATTGGCCAAAAGCCTGAACTCACACACACAGATCACAGATGGAAGTTTGGTCTACAATCTTACGAGTATTAGTAGACGTTTTCAGCACTTGAATGTGAACAGATAACCGATATTACGTGCGTGGATAACATTAACCACACATGCAGATGCGCAACGGGGATTTGCTAGCGACAGGATCAAAGGAGGCCTGCATGTCCCGTCCTTGTTCCCAACACTCGCCTTCACTGCATCATCCACTGAATTTTGTCTGCACAATGATTAACAAGGGAATCAGAGTATCCTCTGATTTTCCATTCCCAGGGCTCAGCTCAAAATAGTACTCTGAAACACTGTTTTGTCTTGGTGCCTTCTGCTCTTGTCATCTGTGGATCATCATTGCTTCACCGGATCACATTTGAAATTTCGTACATGCGGCGGTGCCTAGTTTATCGCGATTGGTTCAACCAACACGCCAAGCCTTCTTTTTTATTTTTTCCTCAAAATCTGGACTGTCCTCGATCGTGTGCAGAAAGAGCTGCACATGCGTGCGAAGACTTTGAGGCTTTCGAGCCGAGTGTTGCTGAGCTCTAGGCTGGGGGGATGTGTGGAGAGAAATGCCAGAAGCGCCTTTCAAGTGATCGAGTATTTTCAGTATTTTATCCGGCCATTCGAGTGTTGCCAAACTACTACTATGTTAAGTTGCGTCAGGCCTGATGATAAACTGTAATGGCTGTCGTTTCTAATATCATAAAATATGGGCAGGTGAATTAGCAGTAGAATACTTGCGACCGTATGACTGTCCATCTACTGCTGACTAGAACAAGACAACAGAGGTGTTACGATTCGTCAGCCTGGTACGTAGTATATAATTTTATTCCCAGGCTCAATCATAATTGCAATCTAATCTGCATTTTGCTAGTTATACTCTTCTGCACCTGCTCAGTAGTACAGTACACGTTATGATATGCCCCAGTTTCAACAATCATCACTCCCTCTAGAATAATTTCTCTGTTTATTCTACCCATTTCTGCAGTTCCATTACATGAACGCGTGCCTATCTTCTAGTATGCTCCAGAGATAGACACACGTGGTAGTCTATTTAAGCAGAATCACTACCACAAGATGCTAAAAATGAGTGTTTTTTATATTAATTATTACAGATGTCGCCTGAATAGGAGTACCATGGATGAATTTCTGAAAGCACCAATGGACATGCACGCGAGAACCATGTTTTCTAACGTCTGCAGTGCAGCCGGAGAAAGAAAAAGGCATGGCCAATCGAAGCCTGGCGGTCCAATTATTTGATTAGGACGCACATGCATGTTGGGATCAAGCAATGGTGGTAGGTAAGAGGCACAGAAAGATGTTGCTCCATCCGTTACAAATTGTACATCGTTTTAGTTGTCTCGAACTGAATTTCTCCTGTTTTGATCATTATCTAAAAAATATACTAATTTTTAATTTTTAAGGTATAATAGTCAAAGGGTATTAGTGTAATCTCTCCTAGTTTAGGGTTTTACTAAGTCTCTCTTGTACTCTACATATTGTCCCCCTTTGGGCCTCAATATTATCAAACCACAATATAAGATTGGAAAAAATTGCTCCCCAACAACTTAATATCTCAACTCCCAATCCCTTCACACTTGGAAAATCAACCTAATCACATGGATATGTACGACCACATAACCATCGACTAATCCAAAGGTACAAAGACGTAGGAAAAGAATAATGAGTATTACATGGTTCCTACTGTGAATGTGTACGGGAGAGAAAGAAGTATAAATTTTAGTAGTAGGTGACTTACTCACCAAATTGGAGGCGCTCTAGATGATTTAATTAATCTTGAGATCTATCGACTCAGTCTCTCGAATGTACTTATAGAATATTGTGTACTTGTACACATTCAAAAAAGAATGCATTTGTAGATCGTCCAATAGAAGAGCTGTAGTAAGCTGTTTTTTTTTATATAAAAAAAACTAGCACAATGGAATCAGTTGTTTTATTCAGGGAAAAGAGATGCTTAGTCATGGATGCATATTGAAGCGTTGTTCCTCGATGACGTTGTCATCCATGCTTTTTCTATTTGATACGTGAGTTACTCCATTGAGTCACGCAATCCACGGTCCCATATCATCAAATCTCTTTTAGTAGCCATAAAGAAGAAATGAACAATTCAATCATTGTGCAAAATAAGGCGAGCATCAATTTTTAAATCAAAATTGATCAATCGGAACTAGCGTGCTATGCTTTATGCTTTATACACGCTCTTCCATCGCGCATTTGCATTTCTGTCATGTCAAGACTTCTTTTGGTCGGCTACTCTAGGCAGTATCCCCTTTTAATTGTTGGCTAAGCTACGCAAATCATTTTCTCAACTTTCCATGCACGCGTGTAATTCATATCCATTTAGGCTACTTTTAAGACATTAGCGGCCATTTGTAATGTTTCAAAGCTGCCACATCATGGCACATCTATCGTTAACGTATGGTTTCATTATCCTATTATTTTACAGATATTTCATTTTTTGACTAATATAGAGTCGGTAATCATGACAAGAGATCATGTGAATAGAACTCGCTTCTTCTTTCTTCTTGAAAATGTTGTCATGCCCTAAAAAATTAACTATGGTGACAAAATTCAAATGATTTTTTTTTTCTTTCTCAATAACTCAAAAGCTTTGCGTGTTTTGTTATTAAGAAGAAGAAATCATAGTTGCAAATACAAGCGGGATGTTAGACAAGTGAACCATTAAGCACACATCCCTCAAAGGCACAACCGCTAATTGACTACCCGTTGTAGAAGACTACCTAGGTGCTTAGCCCCTACGAGCAGCCACTGTTCCACCTGCGCGTGGATCACAAAACGTCTGTAGCTGTCAACCCCACTCCCCCCACCCCCACCCCCAAAAAGCGTCTCGCATTGCATTCAATGACGGTGAACAAAGAATCAAAGCCTTTTGCTAGGCTCCCAGCCCACGCCGACCTCCAAGCCACAGCCACCACTCGAGAATTGTCCCAGCCGGCTACGAGGCTGATGCGTCTAGTGATGTGGCGGCTACGGAGGGGAGCACTGCTCTAGTTCTCTAATCCATAATGCTCGTATGTTGTACTTACTAAAGAGTCACTATTTTCAATCATATAGTTCCTTCATTCATAAAATAATTATAACTCTTTTTACTGTTGATAGAAAAGTATTGAGATTTTATAAAGATTCATAAACATAATTATATTCTTTATAAAAATATTGTCGGAATACATAATTCCATCCAAGATAACATAATTAGATTTATAACATAATTACATCCACTTAAGATAACACTATTAGATTCATTAAAAATATTGTCACAATACACATTTCCACCCACTCAATGATTAGTTTAGTTTTAAAAAAAATTATTGCTCTTCATTTCATAGAAATTTCAATTGTAGCTAAATATTTAGTACTTGTCGCTACCTAGCTTAGGTGGTCAATTTCACCGTGGTGAAATCTTTTTGACTCATATTCAACTCTTTAAAAGTCCTTGTGACTAAAAAAAACCTGCACTTTTAAACCAAACAGGGTCTTAATACTTTATCATAAAAAAAGTTAAGAAATGACTTAGCTGCCGTCCAAATATGATCTTACCTACGTGTGGCTTTTTGCTTTGCCCTTGTTTAGAACCATAATATATAGGGCGCAGGGGGCAGTATTCTGTAGAAAGGTACGATAGATCATTGATGTGTCGAGTGCTTAAATACAAATACGCTTTGGATTACATTTGCCGACCTTATATAATTTGCACGGGATGGATCTGATCACCTTTTCGTTCAATATGTGAGGGACATCGCATTTGATTGTGACTGGCACTAGCCCTACATGGAGTTGTGAGTGCGATCTGTCTCGTTTGTAGTTCAGCGTTTCTGCAGTAGTACACGCCGATACGGTTGCATATCAATCACAATCAGTTCTTCAAACCATTTCCTAGTGGGACAAACGTGTCAGCTGCGTGGAAATATTCTCCATTAAATATTTTGACCAAAATAGACACGTTTCCTTCGAGGAACATTGAAAAATTGTGTGAAAGAAATATACTGTATGCTACAATCTGGACCTGTAACCCCTCCGACCCAATAAAAAAGTCATTTATTTTGTTGGGCTGCCTTGCTTCAAATCATGCAGCGCCATCCAAGTGAGACGTGGTGCTGATCATACAGCGTATGGGCTTCACCAAGGGTCAATCAGCACCATCCGCGTCAGGACTAGAGACGTATGACAAGCTCTTCGGCGACGACCTGATTGTGGATGATGTGTTGAAGCGCTGAACGAGCTCTTCCTATCTGTTCGGTGGCGAATACGCAATGCCACCTTCGATAGGGCACGTCGTTGCGGCAACATCAGATGTTCCTTTTATGTAATATCGATCCAAAGTTCTTCTGCTAGGATGGTCCAGCTACGACGGTAACACATGGTCCAGCTACGAAGATAACACATAATGTATGTAGATAACGCAGTCAACAAAATATCTGTGAGGTTGTATAGTAAGATCACACAATCAACGGGACCTCTCTACGAAGATAAAAATTAAGAAGTTTGTGGCAAAGCCAC
The DNA here is from genome assembly GCA_015847255.1 of Hyparrhenia diplandra. Classification (NCBI taxonomy): domain Eukaryota; kingdom Viridiplantae; phylum Streptophyta; class Magnoliopsida; order Poales; family Poaceae; genus Hyparrhenia; species Hyparrhenia diplandra. The sequence goes on along the minus strand of JADLZK010000345.1, from coordinate 46,562 downwards.
TAGCAAGCTAGCGGGTTCCAATCTGCAGATGAGCGGGACATTTGGTCCAGCCAGCCAACCATTGGATAAATACACTTTGTTCTTTCACACCATGGTTTCAAAGACAGTAACATGCTCTTTTTTTTTTCACCAGTGAGATATAGACGCAATTTTGCAAGATACTAGTAACAAAAATTACTTTTATTAGGAGGAAAAACACCTTGAATTCTAAAAATTAAAGCCCCAAATTAAAATGCATGACGCTAATGATAGTAGACTTAGCCGAATCAAATCAAGCCCCAAAGTGTATGACGGTGCTAGTGCTAGTGCTACGTGAGAATAGCATTTCAGTCTTGTTTAGAAGTGGGTACACCACATGTGCGTCACGTCTGACTGGTGATGCCCTTTTTTTCTTCAAACATTTATATGCGTCCCATGCATGATCTTTGCTATCCCGGCGCCGCGCCCGTGACATACTGACACACACGCCGCCTTGATCCATTCCCCCTACATTTTTAGTGGGCATTCACCAACCAAAACCCAAAGAGAACAATCAACCATCCCATCCCCATCGCGGCAGCAACAGCATCCCCAAAAACCCCGGATCATATCGTAATCGGATCAAATCACAACTCCTCTTGAGCTCAAATCTACGCGGTCCGGCCGGCCTACAAGAGTCAAAGTTGCGTCCCAAACCCGACCCCCACAAAGCCGCAGAAGTAACTGACTACCGAGTGAGTGTACTGACCCGGGTACCTAGCTATGCGCCAATCAATCCGCCCACCACACGCGCACGTACGACGACGGCGGCCAAAGTCGATCTGCAGCCGTCGCGCTCGCCGGCCGCCACGCGTACGTGAACCTCCACCGCCGGAGACCCGGCCAGCGCGACCGGCCCAGCTGCCTGCCTACTATGTACTATCACGTGCCAATTAGCTAGCGATCGCAGCAGCACAGCACTACGGGCATGGCGCCCCGCTGGCTCACGCCCACGCACTCGCGCCGAGTAAACTAACGGGCAAAAGTGGCGTGCGCGTGTGTGCGCTGCGGCGAAAGCTGTGGGGACTTCAGGGGTGTCTTGGCTAGGCCGGACTCGCTGGCTCTCCCGCCGCTGCTCGCCTGCTCGGCAGCTGCCGCTGCCCTGCCGTGAGTGCGCGCGCAACTTGCCGCGTCCGCGTCGATCGCCCGCTGCCTTTAGCATTGCTTGGGAGCTGGCTCCTCTCCTCGGTGCCGGCCGCGCGTGCCCGTGAGGTTGCTTTCGTCCGCGCTGGTGGCCATAGCCAAACCCCCGCCCCGCGAGCGCGTCCACCCGTCTACGTGCCGGCCGATCTCGGATCGATCGGCTCCCTGCGTGCGTGCGTGCCTGTCGCCGTCGCCGACGCCCGACAAGGCCAGTGATGTGTCCAACCTCTGCTCTGCTCACAAGCATGCCGTGTTTGATTGATCGCCGAGCGAGGAGAACCGGTTGGTTGGCTGGTCAGTCTGCCCGTCGTCTCGCCACAGCTGCCGCGCGCGCGCGCCTTCCACAGTTTTTCGCCGACCGCGACCGGTACTAGTGGAGAGTGAACAGAAGACGGCGCCCGGGGGTCGTCATAGAGGACCGGCCGGCCGGTGCAATGAACCTCGCTTCGACGCTTACTAATCGAGACCGAGAGCTAGGTAGGGTTCTTTTACGTACACACACGGAACCACTTCAACGTTCATGATGAATGGGCGACCAAGAGTTGGCTTCAAACAATGCTTGTGACTTTGCCACTTCGTTGTTGAGAATTGGGGTTTCTTCCAAGTGCTCAATTACTGGAGAAGTTGCTGAAAAAGGGTTCGTATATACAAAATGATCCTCTCTATTTTTCCCCGGTAAAGTACATTTTTGAACCTCCAACTCGCACTGAAGTTTGATTTTTCAACCTTCAGCTATGAAACCAGGTAAAATACACCAGAGTGTCAAAACTGAACAAATTTGGTCCCCGGCCGGTTTCAAAAGTGATTTTCTATTTTGTTTAATAATAATAAAAATCCAGTTCGATATCTAGAAGTTCATCGTTAATTTATTTTAATTATAAAAACACGAGACTGGTTTATGTTTTCTTCTAAACATGGGATATATATGTATATGTTGATGTTATATTTCAAAGGGTTTTAAAATTGTTTTTAAAATATTACTTGTTTTAAATAAGCATGACAACAAGCAATGAAGCAATAGGAACATAAATAAACCAATTCAAAATACCTACGAAGCGCTTTGTTATTTGATTAAAACAAGTAAGATCTAAATAATTTTAAAACCCTTTTAAATATAGCATCAAACATGAACGCCTTTTTTTTTGAGAATTACACGGTACAACGCAGACGCCACAACACGCACGCATACTCTCCCCTAAGAACACACGCACGCAAAACCCTACCCTATGAGCACCTCCGGACCGAAAGACCCGGCAGGTCCGGGATTCCCCCCCGTCACCATGGGCGCCTCGTCGCCGACGGAACGCCGCTACCACTTAATGCACAACACCGAAAAATCCCGGGAAAAGGTCACGAAAGCATCAGGATTTGAACCCCTGGTGGGTAGCGTCCCCACCTGACCATCCTACCATTGACTACAAGACAATTCGCAAACATGAACGCTTTTTGAAACCAAAGAAGGACCGAATTTGTCCGGTTTTGATAGTTGGAGGGTTCAGTTACCTGGTTTCATAGTTGAGGGTTGAAAATCCAACTTCAATAAAAGGTAAAAAAGTCTACTTTACCTTTTTTTCTATTGCCAATGAAAATATAATCACTCTTCGATCAGGAATAAACTAGATTTCGTACGGTACTTGCATCAATCAACAACTAGTACGTGCCAGCAGCTTAACACTCCACTCTCCTTTCTCTAGAAAGAGCATCTTGATCTACTACCTCGCCACTTGTGCATCTAGCTAGGTGACTAGGCCACATGCGACACATGATGCTGCTGCCCTTGTTGTCAATTCATGATAACTGTGCTCACAGTATCTTACACGGCAATACACCTGATCCTACTACAATACTACTACCCCTACTAGGAACCTTAATTAACTCATACCATGTGATGTGGTATCTTACTATTATAAGTAATTATTAGATACCACACTAGCTTAGATCATGTTAATTTGATCCTATGAATAATAGTTTATCTGCTAATAATTATCTCTTTTGGCTCCAGAAAGGTATAGATAATGGACTATCAAATTGTTAGCTGGACAAATTAGACATAAGAATCATAATTGCTTTAATTACTATGCAGTCCATGATCGAAACTGGCGACTCATAGAATTCGATTTCAAGATGTATTGAAACAGATGACGTACATATAAGATATGTTCTACTTCTATTATATTGCAATGCACATGCATACTATAGTTATATTAATAACAACCGTATCCTACCCAAAACATCTCATGTGTCGGATCTTTTGTACAAGAGTATGTATACCATGTACGTATTATACTTTCCTAGGAGGAAGGATGTGCACTGATCACTTAGCACCCTATAGCTAGTCATCTAAAGAGAGAGATAGTCACCGTCCATTAACATGCCGGCCAAAAGAGCGGGCGGATAGGATCAAAAGACAAATCGTTGCTAGTCGCTCGAGAATATTGCACGATAAAAGCGACCAAAAAGCTAGTGCCATGTAGGCTGGTCTCAACTACACACCTAGGAAAGTTACAAGGGGGAGGCACGCCGCATGCACACGTCGGTTTCAGTCGGTGTCACGAGAGATCCCGGGCGTCCTCTTGTTCGTAAACTGCTGCACGTAATCGCCTCATCGGCCACTTGTTCAGTCCCGGATGTGCATCCCGGCGTCGTCCTCGATCTCTAGTACGTGAGATTCTTGCTTTACTTCCACTCCTCTTCTTTATCGCTAGCTGTTTTCGATGACCACGAAGAACATGATGAGTGCTAGCTGATTATTCATGTGTTCTTTTCGGAGGACAACAAAGGCTAGCTTATCCAAGTATACAAAAGTTCTACAATAATGTTCATCTCAAAGGTAGGAAGAGTTAGGTTTGAGCGTGCAAAGGATTTGCAGCCAAGAAATAAGACTTCTTGCGGTGATGGATAGGACGAAGGTGATGAAATGATAATGATGGTTAGCGAAATCACACACACGTAATCGTGCGGGTAAATTTGATAGTGCGACCAAATTTTCTTCTGCCTTCATCAATTCTAAATTTGCCACAACTTTGCCACCTGTCAGTAAATAAGCGAGCTGCTAATTTCTCACAAGTGCAGGAATAAAAAAAGTTCTGCGAAACAAAAGTGCAGGAATACGAAAAAAATGATGCTGATATTATGAATTTGGTTGGGTAGAGTATCTCCACCAGATTGAGAAATTTCAATCCTTTTTCTCCTGCAATCAATGATAAAAACTAGATCCGGCAGAACCCCTCCACCCCCAGATCTTCCTTTTCTTCTCGGTCCCCTTTCTTCTCTTAAATGGCTTCGCTGCGTCCTTGGTGTTGTTTGATTGAAGAGCATGAGGACGGAGCAGTTCTCGAAGAGGAATATTCTTTGAGATCCAGGATGAGCTTGCTTCAAAAAACAACCGTACATGTTCGGCTCAAATGGATGCCGCCATGCCGTCTTCGCCGGGCATGCGGCTTGCGGCGAGAGGCAACGAGGATGGTGAGCGGAGCCATGGTCGGGGCTGACGAGCACACGGTTGGGTCAGCGTGTGTGGACTGGGACCAGGCGAGCACGTAACCTGGGTAAGTGGATTTGGCGACAACATGTGGCCTAGGGCCGGTGAGTGCTTGGCCTAGGAGCACGTAACTGACTGTGGTGGTGCGCGTCTATGATTGGGCGAAGGAGAAGGCGGCTGCGGAGATGGTTACACAAGCAGGGCCTGGCCGGAAGCGCGCGGTGTCATGGATGTGTGTAGGAGGAAGAACTACATGTCAGTATGACATATGGGACCTATATTTATGGGGCTCGACCCATATGATATCTCCTCCATTCCATCTCTCCCACCAAACACCGATATTGAACTGCTATGTCCTTTCCAAACCAAACATTGGAACGTAACCATTTCATCCTTAGATCATGATCAGAACTATTCAACATATTGTACTTCACTCTCCAACCAAACATATGGCAGGGTAGAACGGCGTTGGTGCGCCGTCGGCCGCGTCACCATCCTCCACCACGCAGCCGGCAGCCTGTCCTTCACAATGTCATCACCGTAGGCGCCTCCTTCGTCGACCGTACGCGTTGTCGCCGCCCTACTTCTTCTTCTCCTTCCTTTCTCGATTGATGCACCGGTTGTAGGGAGCCCCCCCCAAAAAAGCACCCTTTAGATATGTCCCTAGGTGTGATGATCACGTTGAAGAGCCACCGCCCTCCACATGTTGTCACTGCCATCTTCCATCGCCACCCTGTTAGCACCGAGGGCCCGGTGATCATGTGGCCTTGTAAAGGTCTTGCCATATTAAAGCGTTTTTGGGTGGCCTAATTCATCATATGCTTTTTTTTTTAAAAAATGATGAAGTATAATGTAGTAACGTTAAGTTTTTTTAGACCCCGCCCATAACAAAAAGCAGTTTTCCTTAAGAAATAGTAACATTAAGTAGTTGTTATTAAACCATGTCATATATCTTGTTTAGGACTCTAGCATGTATCTATTCTGTTGTAATCTTCTAACTTGTAACCCAAGATAGGTATAGATGCTAGAGTATATCCTTTATGTATTGTAACCGCATATTCTCTGTATATGCCGCGGTAGGGGCTTTCCTACCCTATATAACGTGCAACCGAGACCCTAACAGGGCAACTCATTAACCAATCTTTACAGCCGTATACTCCGTAAGAGCATAAGAGCAGCGAGTACGGCTATAATCATGAATCATGAATAATGGAGCTGTGTAGCAAATACACGATGCAGTTCTGCTGGCCAATGCGATCGCACATTCGCGTTGGTGAGTTGGATACCACATAAACTGGATATCAAACTGGTAGCCGGATTTGTTTGCATCTGTGTACTGAGTGTCCGTACATGCACTCCCGTACTCCGTGTTCACTTCACCTCGCTGTTTGTTTTATAACAAAATAAAAAAACAGATTTTTTTCCCCCATGTCCTCACTCCCCGTTTCCCACTGCGAACCCGCTCAGTCGCCACCTTTCGCTCTCAGAGTCAGGTTCTCAATCCATCTGCCATCGCCAAGAGAGACGGACTGCCGGTCGGTTTCAGCTTCTCCGTTTTTTTCGTCTGTTGCCGGTCGGATCGGATGATTTTCTCGCCGAGGCGTTCTCGGTTTCCCACCTTGCAGAGTTTGATCCGATGGCCAAATTAAAAGCCCAAAAAGTGTATTGCATCTGTTCTGAATGCAGGAGAAGCTAAGCATGGTTTTCGGAAAAAAAGGATAAGCAGCTAAGCATCGTCTGCAGTGTGTATGAGATCAGCTGCAAAGTCGTTCAATGTCCAAACCATTGCTTTCGTAGGTCGGGCGGGTTCGGTTCAGCCTATAAACAAAAGCTGAAAGAGAGTGCTTATGTGATATGTGACGGCTAAAGCCCGACGAATTTGATTCCTCGGTGATACGCTGCATTTTTCTGGAGAAGGAATACGAATATCTCTGGACGACGTAGATATACAGCATTTTACGATTGGGATCTGGTGAGCACGCATGCTGTCAAAGATGCCGACATATCTTGTTAATCCTCAGAACTTAAATGAATATACCGGTGGTGGTCATGGTGTTTGACAAAGTAAATAAACAACGTCATCTGAGACATATAAAATATTGTGTGGTGTACGTAGTATTAGGGACTAGAGGGCATGATTGAGTAGATCCTAATCCTGACCAACGCAGATACTATCCTAATAATCCTGTCTGGAGTGTTTTGAAAATTTGAACCTGTGCTTGTCTTCTGGACTAGTATTTTTAACTGTACAAGTTCAATCTTCGTGTGCCACAAAGTCGCTAGCATGCTACGTCTACGTCTGACGAAACACCCAGTGATGAGCGGACAAGAGACTGCTCCGTTTTTGGTACAATGACCAAATCATCCATAGCTTCACTGGAGGACTAAAAACAAAGCCAGTTTTGACCAAGACATCTCGATCGTGTTTACTCCGCGCTACTTGTTGTTACCAGCAAAATTTATGGTTTTATTTATATGATTTTAGGGGTTTTAAATCTTTAACTATAAGGATTCTGATTCTACTACCCTAGTCAACAAAATCTGTATTCCTATGACTTTTATGTGTACGGCGACCTTACCTCAAAAGTCCTAAATTTTGACTTAGAACTTATCATTTTGACAAATGCTGACTTTATCAATACAACCAAGTGTTTCAACCCATCTTCATTTTGTTCTCTGCTACTACCCCCTTGTCCCCTTGCGAGTTTCCCCCCATGTGGTGTCACGGTGCCTGCGATACCAAGTAGTAGCATCAGCCATGACGCTGCAGCCAACTGCTTCGGTGCGATTCTCCGCGTGATCAGACGAGTTTTCCAGCGAATCCCGAGGCATGTATACGACGCACGACTGCACACACGCCACGCGTGATCAGACGAAGCCGCGGCTGTTTTCCGCTACTGACACGCGGGTTGCAACTTTGGGAGATTCACGGATCGGTCAAAACCCCGTTTGGCCGTTTCGCAAAGTCCACGCTAGCTCCAAGCATGCATGCCAGAGCATCTTTTAACAGTTTAACTAAATCTTTGCTTTGAAGATAAATTTAGTTATTATTAAAGGAAAACGTTTTCAACATACTCTAGTGAATTACTCTCTAAATTTTTAATAATTTTTCATCCTACCACATTCGCTCTCTAGTTTTAAATAGCCTACCCGACGAACCATTTTGTTTATGGTTAAACCTTTAGGGCCCGTTTGGATCCCTTGAATTTGGGGAATTGGAATCTACTTAATAAGCCTATTTAATTTGGAATTTGAGATTCCCTAACTTTTCAAAGTTCACAAATAAGCCTATCTCAAATTCATAGGGTGGGAGATAGGAATTGAATTCCATTATGTTTACATTGCACTCTCCATGTTATGTGGTTGAGGAAGCCTCATCATGTTATGTTTTGCATTGCACTCTCCAACTCCATTTTATTGTATTGCACTTTCCAACTCTAACTCCATTGCAGACCGCAATGAATTAAATTCCAAGGATCCAAATGGCCCTTAGAGATGCTTTGACCTCTCTTGAAACCCCTAATCCATCACTTAGTCAAATATTCCCTCGGTTTTGAAGTTTGTTTCAATTTTGTTACAAATGAAACTTTTGTAATCTTAATAATGCTTAGATCGCCAAATGGATAAACTATATGAACATAAGTTCATGCTGAATTTAATGATACATTCGGTAATATAAATATTCGTATATTCTATATAATTTAGTTATCAAATAAAAATTACTAGTATTTTGAAACTTTTCTTGTGGTAAATCTGAGACACGCCAGTTAAAAAGAGAGAGAGAGAGAAGACACCCAGACACGCGTGGAACCGTTGGGAAGCCTCGCTCGCTTTTGTGGACACTGAAACCCGTGCAGTCACGTACTGCCACCCCACGCGCGGTCTACTGGTAGCTCTAGCACTAGCAGCACGCAATAGCTGATCTGATCTCACCCGTAAAGCCAAGATGATTGACACACAACGCAAATCAATCTGCTGATCTCACCCGTCCCAACCCGTAGAATCAGTTCATTTTCATTTTTCACGCAAAAAAACTAAACACATGAAATAGAAAAAAAATGTGCCAAGTTGTAAAGATGATGTAAAATCTGAAATTCTGAATCCAATTCCTTCGTCCTCCAAAAAGTTCTGAACTCAACCACAGATTTGTAAAAACCGCTTTCCTCTATCCTTAAATACATTTGAGTACGTATAATACCAAGTACGGAAAAAATTTAAAGACCAAGCAAAACTGCGCTGGGTGGAGACGAGAAAGAGAGTACTTAGGCCTTGACAACATTTTGACATAAAGAGACGGAGACGTTTAAAGTTAGTATATTATACGAATCAAGTACGGAAAAAATGGGAGAAAAAATAAAGACCAAAGCAAAACTGGGCTGGGTGGAGAGAGAAGAAGAAGAGTAGAAGACGTTGCAATTGCAAGGGCATGGGAACTCAAAAGTGCCCGGTGGGTCCGGGCGGATTAGGACGAAAAGCAAAGGCAGCGAAAAGCAAAAGAGGAGAAAGAGTGTGTGTGTGAGGGGAAAGGAAGGCTAGATCGAGGGAGAGAGGGACCGCCCGCGATTGCTACGGCCCCTCCATCGCACATCGCAGCGAGCGAGAGAGAGCTTGAAAGCGTGCTTGCCTGCCATTCCCAGCTTCCAATTCCTTTCCTCCCTCTTCTTCTTCTTGCTCGCCCACCCCACCCAGTACCAGTACTCCACTGCTCCTCCCTCTCCCGCCACCCCCGGCCATCCTCGCGACGACGCGCATCGGGCCAGCCAGCCACCCCGGACGTACGAGCTCGATTGCCCATTCCCTACCCGCCAGTGGATGTGCTCGGGCTGGCTGTTGGCGGGCCCGTCCGAGCCAGCGGCGGCAGTGGGAGGACGACGACAGCCCGGCGGGCGGCAGGAGTGGCAGCGGCAGCGGGTGAGTTGAGCTAGCTCCTGTCGGGGTCCGCATTACCAGTACGTGTTTCCCTCCCTGCTGGTGGCGGGCGGTGGTGCTCCGCGCTGTTCCCCTTGCTAACTTGTCGATCGGGCGGGGTGTGGAGGCCGGCCCTAGCTACCACTGTGCGGAGCTCGCCCGCCCCGCGGGGTGGGGAGTGAAAAAGCTCGCGCGCCTTTCGCAGATCTGCTCGCTTCCGGGACGTGCGCGGCGGTGTGCTCCTGGGTCCCCGGACGGGCCGGGTATCCCGTGATTCGAGGGGACTTCTACCTCTCTCTCTCCCAGTGCCTGCCTCCCCACTCCCCTGCTGCCTGTGCGTGCTTCTTCTTCTTTCTTTCTGGAGAGGAGACACGGTGCGATTGGGGTGTGTGTTCCTGTTTAGTCAGTGAGGAGGAGGAGTTGATGAGCTGTGTTAGCATTTCTGCCGGAGAAATCGGCTTCGAATTGTCTGACCGAGCGCTTCTTCTCAGCGTGAGCTTCTCCGTTTCTAGCTAGGAGGTGATTACTGGTTGGGACGAGCGATTATTGTTCTTATTTTTATATTCGATTTTCTGTCTTACCTGATTACCGCGTCGCTACCGATTTACTACCTGATTTGGTTGCTTGCTCTTGTCAGTTTGTCTGATAAATGCCAATGCGTAGCTACTTCCCTTGTTGTCACATGAGTACTATAGTTCAGCTGCTGTTCATCGGAGTCTTCAAAATTCATAAGCATTTATTCATCTCCTGCCATCTCCGTCTTCTTACAGCTGCTCCCTCTGCAGGAAGCCATCCAATCCAACAAGGGAGATGTGGGAGCGCAGAAGGTCGTAGAGAGGTCTGGTTTCCTTGATTTGTGAATCTTTGATCAAGGATGGTGCAGCAGCACCGGGCTTTGCTGCTCGTCGTGGCGCTGGCCTTTCTGCTGGCCGCCTCTGGCTCCCAGGGCTTGAACCATGAAGGCCGGGCTTCTCATGGCGCTCAAGAGCCAGATGAACGACACTCTGCACCACCTCGACGACTGGGATGCGAGGGATCTAACACCATGCAACTGGAGGGGCGTCAACTGCTCCTCGGCGCCCATCCCGGTGGTGGTGTCTCTCGACCTCAGCAACATGAACCTGTCAGGCACTGTTGCGCCTAGCATTGGTGGCCTGTCTGAGCTGACCTTCCTTGATCTATCCTTCAATGGGTTCTATGGTAACATCCCTCCGGAGATTGGGAACTTGTCGAAATTGGAGGTGCTTAACTTGTACAATAACAGTTTTGGTGGTATTATACCCCCTGAGCTCGGGAAGCTAGATAAGTTGGTCACGTTTAATCTGTGCAACAACAAGCTTCATGGTCCGATACCTGATGAGATTGGAAATATGGCATCACTTCAGGAATTGGTAGGATACAGTAATAATCTCACTGGTTCACTACCTCGTTCACTTGGCAAGCTGAAGAACCTGAAGAATATTCGGTTGGGTCAGAATCTTATATCAGGCAACATTCCTGTTGAGATAGGTGAATGCCTGAACATAACTGTGTTTGGTCTTGCACAGAACAAGCTAGAGGGTCCTTTACCTAAAGAGATTGGGAGGTTGACCTTGATGACCGACTTAATCCTATGGGGGAATCAGCTTTCTGGTGTTATTCCTCCAGAGATAGGAAACTGTGCAAGTCTCAGCACAATTGCCCTCTATGCCAATAATCTGGTTGGTCCCATACCTGCAACAATTGTGAAACTTACGAATCTTCAGAAGCTATACCTTTACAGGAATTCATTAAATGGTACAATTCCATCTGACATTGGGAATCTTTCTCTTGTAAAAGAGATTGACTTTTCAGAGAATTTCTTAACTGGAGGGATACCAAAGGAGCTGGGCAACATTCCAGGCTTGAATTTACTCTACCTCTTCCAGAACCAGCTTACAGGCCCTATTCCTACAGAGTTGTGTGGGTTGAAAAACTTGAGTAAACTTGATCTATCCATCAATTCACTCAATGGCACGATTCCAGCTGGATTTCAGTACATGAGAAATCTAATCCAATTGCAACTCTTCAACAATATGCTTTCTGGCAGCATACCTCCAAGGTTTGGCATTTATAGTCGTCTTTGGGTGGTGGATTTCTCAAACAACAGTATTACAGGGCAGATACCGAAAGATCTTTGCCGGCAATCAAACCTTATTTTGTTGAATTTGGGGACTAACAAGCTTACAGGGAACATTCCTCGTGGGATCACTAACTGTAGAACATTGGTTCAGCTTCGGCTAAGTGACAACGGTCTGACAGGAAGCTTCCCCACAGATCTCTGCAATCTGGTAAATTTGACAACAGTTGAGCTGGGTCGAAACAAATTTAGTGGGCCTATTCCTCCTCAGATAGGCAGTTGCAAGTCTCTGCAAAGGCTGGACCTTACAAATAATTATTTCACGTCAGAGTTGCCTCGAGAAATTGGTAATCTGTCAAAACTTGTTGTCTTCAATATCTCATCTAATAGACTAGGAGGAAACATACCACTAGAAATTTTCAATTGTACAGTGTTGCAACGTCTTGATCTCAGCCAGAATAGCTTTGAAGGTTCGTTGCCAAATGAAGTTGGTAGGCTGCCACAGCTGGAGCTGCTATCTTTTTCTGATAATAGGCTAACTGGCCAAATACCACCTATTCTTGGTAAATTATCACATTTAACAGAACTACAGATTGGTGGCAATCAGTTTTCTGGTGAAATACCAAAGGAGCTGGGTCTGCTGTCGAGCTTGCAGATCGCCTTGAATTTGAGCTACAACAACCTCTCTGGCAACATTCCATCAGAGCTTGGTAACCTTGCACTGCTGATAAGTTTGTTTCTTAATAATAACAAGCTCACTGGTGAAATCCCAACTACATTTGCTAATCTGTCTAGTTTACTTGAGCTCAACGTCTCCTACAATTATCTCTCAGGTGCCCTCCCGCCAATACCACTTTTTGATAATATGTCTGTGACCTGTTTTGTTGGAAATAAAGGATTATGTGGTGGACAACTTGGTAGATGTGGACCCCGGTCATCCTCTAGTTCACAGTCATCGAATTCAGTTAGTCCCCCTTTAGGCAAGATTATAGCAATTGTTGCTGCTGTCATTGGAGGGATTTCACTTATTCTTATTGCAATAATTGTGCACCATATCAGAAAACCAATGGAGACAGTAGCCCCCTTGCAAGATAAGCAACTTTTTCCAGCTGGTTCTAATATGCATGTTTCCACTAAGGATGCATATACATTTCAGGAATTGCTCATAGCTACAAATAACTTTGATGAGAATTGTGTGATCGGAAGGGGTGCTTGTGGGACAGTGTACAGAGCCATCCTGAAGGCTGGACAGACAATTGCAGTCAAGAAACTTGCTTCTAACAGGGAAGGGAGCAACACAGACAACAGCTTTTCGTGCAGAGATCATGACTCTTGGAAAGATAAGGCATCGTAATATTGTGAAGCTTTATGGTTTTATATACCACCAGGGTTCCAACCTTCTACTCTACGAATACATGTCAAGAGGCAGTCTTGGTGAACTACTTCATGGACAATCATCTTCTTCACTTGATTGGGAGACACGCTTCATGATAGCCCTTGGAGCGCTGAAGGGCTTTCATACCTGCATCACGACTGCAAGCCTCGTATCATTCACCGTGATATCAAATCTAACAACATATTACTTGATGAGAACTTTGAAGCCCATGTTGGTGATTTTGGGTTAGCAAAGGTGATTGACATGCCATACTGAAGTCAATGTCTGCAATCGCAGGTTCATATGGCTATATAGCGCCAGGTGAGTCACAAGTTTACTTGACATCTGGTTCTTTGAACTTATGTTGCGTATTCACTACTGATTTATGTCTTATGCACTTTACTTGAAGCTATCGGTCAAACCTAGGGCTACTAGATGGGGTGTTTCATATATAATTTGCTAAGGCCAATGTCTAATTTATGGTAGTGTTTTGTTTGCTCATAAAGTTGTTTTTCATTGGCCATTACTTTGCAAGAAATATGATCATGTCGGTTTTCCCACCAAATAGGGTATCAAAGAAACTTTAAACTTATGCTGCCATTTAGATTTTATATTAAAACAAACTAGGCAACTATTCCTCAAACCATATTGATATGTTGCTGTGGGGGTTTCCATGTTTTGGTGATTTTCAGTGTTTATTCAAGACTTGATAATTGATATCCTGAAATGTGAGCTGTTATTCATAATCTACATGATGTTCCACCCTAGGGCCACAAGCCCACAAACATCCATTTGCTGGTCAAATCTTTTCAGTTTTGTGCTAGTAACTACACCCTGATGTCTAATGTGGAGTACTAATCTAGTCCTCTTCTTTTTCACAGAATATGCTTATACCATGAAGGTTACTGAGAAATGTGATATATATAGCTATGGCGTCGTGCTGCTGGAGCTGCTAACTGGGCGTGCCCCTGTGCAACCCTTAGAACTGGGAGGCGATCTGGTAACATGGGTAAAGAACTACATCAGGGACAATTCTTTGGGCCCAGGGGTCCTTGATCAAAATTTGGATTTACAAGACCAAAGTGTTGTCGATCATATGATTGAGGTCTTGAAAATCGCTTTGGTATGTACTAGCTTGTCTCCGTATGAGAGACCACCAATGCGGCATGTTGTAGTTATGTTAAGTGAGTCTAAAGATAGGACGAGGGTGAGCTCTGCATCCTCACCTGCCTCTGATGATTCTTCAAAGAAGGATGACTCTTGATGTATTTATAATATGTTCCATTAGTCAAAGGTAATACACATTTTTTCCTGCCTTTTCCTAGTATACTGATAGTATAGTAGGGCTCTAGTAGTCTGCATTCATTATTTGTGTCAGCATTTTGTAGGTAGATAAATGATAGTGTCATATTGTATCCCGTCTGTCTGTCAGAAAGGTTTCAGACTACCAATGAAAGCATTTGAGGCACGACTCACTGCTGCCGTGGTCTCTCAGAAAGGGTTGCTCTTACTCTGGACTCTGGAGATGTTCATTGTCTCGTGGCGTTCTTACTGAAGTTACAGTATGCTGGTAACACCAGCCAGGCAGCCAGCTCTGTAATCTGCTCCAAGCCTCCAACATGAACTGTAGTGCAGATCATATGCAATCGTTAATCGTTGTCGATTTCCATCTTCAGGCGAGCATGAACACTCTACTACAGCCATGCTGTTAACCTGTAGCCTCTGCTTGTTGTTGAGTTGCCTCTCTTTTCTTGGTGTCATGGCCATTGGACTCCACACAAAAAAAATGGGAAAGGATTAGGTCGCCGACGCTCCCACCAATGGAAGCTGCCTCTGCAACAGATCAGCGCGTCGTCACATCGCTCGCCGGCGCTCTCCGTAGTAGAACCAACTCCACCTACCCAGTACCCACCCACTTGGCCAGCAGCAGCTTCTTGTCCGCATCAATCGCCATGGCGGCGGTGGAAGCGAAGGAGGTCCCACACGTCGTTCTCTTCCCCTTCCTGGCTCACGGCCACGTCCCTGCCTTCCTCCGCCTGGCCGGCCTCCTCCACGCGCTCCGCCCCGGGCTCGACGTCACGCTCGTCTCCACCCCGCGGCTCCTGGGCTCCCTCACGCTCCCGCCGGCCTCCCCCACCCGTGCGCCTCCACGCGCTCCCGTTCGCCCCCGCCGAGCACGGCCTGCCCCCGGGCGCCGACTCCCTCGCCGACGTCCAGGTCCATCAGTTCATCACCTTCTTCAGGGCCTCCGAGTCCCTCCGCCCCGCGTTCGAGGAGTTCGTCTCCGGCATCGCCTCCCCAGTCTGCATCGTCGCGGACGCCTTCTTCGGGTGGACGGCCGAGGTCGCGCGCGCGCGGGGCGCCTCCCACGCCGTGTTCCTCCCCGGCGGCGCGTTCGGCAACGCCGTGTTCTTCTCCGCGTGGGAGCACCTCCCGCACGCCGTCACGGACGCCGACGAGTTCCCGCTGCCGGATTTCCCAGACGTCGTTCTCCACCGCACGCAGATCCCGAGGTTCATGCTCGCCGCCACGGGGACGGACCCCTGGACGGCCTTCTTCCGGCGCGTCATCGCGTTCTGCCGAAAGACCGACGCTCTCCTCGTCAACACCCTCCGGGAACTGGAGCCCTCCGGCCTCGACATGCTCCGGAAAAGCTTCGGCGTCCAGCCATGGCCAATCGGACCAGTCCTCGCAGCGCCGACGACGTCGGACTCGAGGGACGACGACGACAGCATCATCCGGTGGCTGGACACCCACCCGCCGCGGTCGGTGCTGTACATATCGTTCGGATCGCAGAACAGCATCAGCGCGGATCAGATGACGGAGCTCGCGCTGGGGCTGGAGGCGAGCGGCCGCCCCTTCCTCTGGGCGCTCCGCCCGCCGCTGGGGTTCGACGCCAAGGACGCGTTCAGGCCCGAGTGGCTCCCGGCGGGCTTCGAGGAGCGAACGGCGAAGGCGAACACGGGGCTGCTGGTGCGCGGGTGGGCGCCGCAGATGCGGATCCTGTCGCACCCGTCCACCGGCGCGTTCCTGAGCCACTGCGGGTGGAACTCCGTCCTCGAGAGCCTGTCCCGCGGCGTGCCGCTCATCGGGTGGCCGCTGGGCGCCGAGCAGTTCTTCAACTCGAAGCTCGCGGTGGTCGAGTGGGGCGTCTGCGTGGAGGTGGCGCGCGGGAACCTGGAGAGCTCCGCGGTGGAGCGCGGGGCGGTTGCGGAGGCCGTGCGGACGGTGATGGGGAGACGGCCAAGGGTGACGAGATGACAAGGAAGGCGGCGGCGATCGCGCGCGCCATGGAGGCCGCGTGGGAAGTGCCCGGCGGGTCGGCGGCGCAGAGCCTGGAAGGGTTCCTGAGATGCGTTGAGTCTTCTAGTTGAGACATCCATGGCTCATGGGCAAGAGTTTAATTTTTTAAATAAAGTATGCGCGGGAAATCTGAAGGCAACCGGATGAAACCTGTGAAAGATTCAAAAAAAAGGGCATCAGCTGCTTACCATCCCAAACAAAACAAAAGTGTAGATTACTTTCAGTGATGTATCCACTGGCGGTCTAGTCTAGCAAATTTGGCACCAGTTTGTGAATGTCAGCCACTTCCAATTTCATTTTCACTTCAGAACCGCGTGTGTAGGTTCAGCAAGCGCTGCCTAAATCTCTCTGCATCAGTCCATCTCCAACTCCAAGAAGGGGAAAGGCAAGAAAGCAGAAAAACCTTAATGCAGTTCACTGTCCATCCGATCCGTAGGCAAAGATATGCTGCACCTAACTTTTCCTGTACTAGCCCTAAAGCAAAGCAAAGCCCGCGTGAAGATCACACCGAAAACGGACAGAACAGGAAGGCACGACTATCCAGTTGATGCTTCAGGGTGACGGCCATTGCCTCCTGTCCAGTTGGACAACGACGCTGCAAGATTCACCACCACTCCATTCATTGGCCAAGCTTTTCTCACTGACCTAGACACATCGAACACGAAGAACCTATCTATTCCCAGACAGTTCCCTATAGTTTTCTCACTACCGTTTTCGCTAGATTTCTCGGGTATTTGTAACTGGTGCTACTGCTCTGCTGCATAGAAATTTGCTGCACAAAGACAGTGGGAAGGAGAACATAGTGAAGAACAGAGCAATTATGCATCCAATGGACCCCATGCTTAAGATTTAGGCGGCGAGCTGGTAACTATAAATTGAATCTCGTAACTAATGATGATAGAAGCTAATGTAATGTTGACATTTATTTGTTTTTAAGGAATGTACCTCACAAACTAGCCCCAAATGTCATGTTTTCTAGAGATCTAGAGAAATAAACTGGTACTGGGATAGAAACAAAAATTTTAAGGAGTACATATTCTATTATACTTTGCATTGATCATTGTAGAATCAGACTATAGTTGATGTTTTATTGGTAATGGGATAGAAGAAACAAAAAGTTATTACAAAAGTTATACACAGTTTGCAATTGGCAGTTATACAGTCTTGTATTACAAAAGTTATACAGTTTGCAATTGGCAGTGCAATTTCTTAAAAACAAATTTTCACAGACGAGGCTCGCGGAGGAGCAGGATCTCTCCGAAGACCATAGAGCTTGCTGAGGAGAGATATTTATGGACCAAAATGTTCACCGGACTGTTGTAAAAGTGTAAATGAGCATACGTATAGCAGTGCACAAACATAGCCTTTATTTGTTATTCAGAGAACTCTAGCCATTCAGGCATTATTTGAGACAAGAAAACGTGTCGGTATACTCGTTACACAACAAGAAGCCGTGTCATTCATCAAGGCTAAGCAGATAGACAAACGACAGAGCTATCTATTAGAGGATGCCGATTGGATCTCGATATTGTCAATTAGTCTGACCTTTCCGAACCAAGCCGCGACACAAATTACACAAGGGCGGTCCATCCTCTCCACAGGCACCAAGCTTTCTTGATCCACAATCTGCATTGACACCAAATGAAGGTCGATTTTGATTTGAATCAATAAATATGGAATCACTTGATCATAGCATGGTTATATATATTCTTTATCAGAATAACCTAATCAAAACAAGTACTATTAGTCATCATATCAGGTAAGCACTGCGTTCTCATAACAAAAAAAGGGTCTAGTTGTAGTGAATTCTGCCATCTGAGACAATAAATATGCAAGATGTCATGCAGATTTCAATAGTATCCTCCCCAAGGTGATGAGTGAGATAATAAAAAACTCAACCACTAATAGAAGACCTAGGTGATGAGTGAGATAATAAAAAACTCAACCACTAATAGAAGACCTATGAACGGTAGTATTGTTCAGGAGCAGCACAGAGACATAGTAGAACATTACCTCAACATAGTCAACCTGACCACCAGCTTGAGTAAGTGTCTGCACTATTTGATCTTTTAATTGTTGGCTATGATTGTTTCCATTGAAGGCAGCGGTTCTAGCATGCACCAGTGATCTACTAATTGATAACGCCTAACAAAGGAATGACCACAGTTAACAGCCAGGTTTATCATGAGAAGGTACAAAGATGTTTACAAAAGTTAGTTTACTACATTCATCCTATGTTGTGCCTCCAAAAGTAATCCATATGCAGCAAAATTTTATTAGCAAACAAATCAAATTGTTAAGTTTTAACAATGAACAACAAAGCTACAATCATTTTCTGATCTATAGCATGGAGGCAACACCACAGGGAGGGGTTATATAGTGCATGTGAAAATCAGAATAATCAGTAACATTTTCAAAAATATGATTTCTTCTAGAAAATTTGCATACAGTCGATGACCACATTATAGACTAAAACCATCATGTTTGCATTTGCAGATTAACTCTCATTATTCCTTTCTTATCTAGTTCTATGAAGTGCCTTAAGATTGCTGTGATGATAAACTGACAATTAACTCCCATTCTTCCCTTCTAATCTTAGCTCTATGAACTGCCTTAAGATTGCTGTGATGATAATATTACCAATAACTTGGGTCTGCACAAGGACAGAGAAGCAAAACGGCAAATCAATTTAATAGCCATCTTAACTTATTTCTGCAGCTCTTTAGGTAGATTCAACAAATACTTCTATCAGAGTATACTTTACAACCATGGCTACTGCAGGAAAGCTGCTGCATGGATCCAGCTTGATTAGATTAAATTAAACACTGAAGAAATAACTATTTTTTGGTTACTGGTGTACAACAATATAAAAAAAACTCAACCTGAGGGGGTAAACATATATAGTGAAAAAAAGGTTCATCGCCAAAACAAAATGCAGCTTCCAATAAAAGACGGACCTTTTCCCTATCCTCGCGTGACAGATTTACATTGCGAGAGCTCATGGCAAGACCATCAGCTTCACGCACTATTTCTGAACCAACTATCTGTATGGCAAAATCGAGATCACGAACCTGAAAACAGCAAGAGCTTGTATCAGTAACAGGAATCAAATAAGAATCAAATAAGCTTGATCTGAGATAAATAGCTAAGGCATATTATATGGCAACCAAGGTGGCGAGCAGAGTGTTCGATTATAGGAGTCACATACTCGGATTAACTTCACTGACATCACTGGTGATTGTGTCAAGGGTCAGGGGGAAGAATATTGTGATGCTCCACGGCACAACCATCATCATGGTACAAGTTTTCCTTCCCCTTTATGTTTTGTGTCCAGGCGTCCTACCGTGAGAATTGGGCATCGCCTGGACACAACATTCTCCCCCTATCCTTGATGCAATCACCAATGTCAATTCCATAGATTCTTTTTGTTTAAAATGATTCCATTGATCCTGGCACACAGCTGTTACTGGAAGCGCTGAGTGGCTTCGGAGAATGCCCACAAGCTGATCTTCAGTATTTGATCCAGCTACACTCTCACTCATAATAATCCCTCTGGATGTTCAGCAATCGAAGCTCATGGAAGAACGCAAGGTCACAAGATTCACATGAACATAGGCAGAAGAGCAGACGCAAGAGGTATTTTTGTGGCACTGCAGGCCTGCAAGGTTTTCTCACCTTTTCGCTCTATTTAGCACAATGGTTACATTGGCTTAAATAACACAAACACGGACACTCTGAGCCACACTCGACCAAGCACTCCATGGCTTGCCCACTAACCTCCGTGCAACCTGAATGCAAGCCAAAACTAGCATGCAGAGCACCACTGACCAACACATGGCCTGGATGGTAGCTATCCACTCTTCATGCCAATACAATACGCCATGGGTCTAGGTCCACTTGGCCACAACTCAACCTGCCAGGCTTTCTGCACCTAATCACCAATACATGCAGATTATGGCCTTCTCTAATCAAGATCAAGCTTAACTCAACAATGGTACTACAGATGACAGACTGCACCTGTATAATCGTTGCTCCTTCAAGAAGTATAACTGTCTAAAGCAGCACCAAATAGGCACTATTGTGCTCATGATCGAAGATGGCACGAGTTCTCCCGGTGGCGTTCGTTCAGGGCAAACTCTGACAAAAGGAAACAAACTAGAGAGCCAAAAGAATACTATTCTCAACAGTTATATCATAGCCTACTTTGTTTTCACTTTCCTTTCTTAAAAAATAACTTCATTTTCACTTGTTAAGAAAGATGTCCTTTTCGCCGCATATATGTACTAGGTAGAAACAGACGGTTGCCGATCGTGGAAGGAAAAAATGTGCATGTATAAATCAATAATGTCAAGGTAGTTACCATCCGGCAGATGACGCGCCACTGCTGATAATCCTTCTTCCCGAACACAGCGACTTCCGGCTCAACGATGTTGAACAGCTTGGCGACCACGGTGGCCACGCCGCGGAAGAAGACAGGCCTGAAGCTCCCGCACAGCCCCTTCTCCAGCTGCTCCACCCGAATCCACGTCTCGTGTGCATGCCCACAGGCGTCCTCCAGACACGACACCGCGCCCCCGAACGCGGAGGGGCGGTCAGCGCCGCCACGGACGTAAAGGTCCGGGGGCAGAAGACTCGCGTCGACGACCCCGGTAGCGGCCAGCCAGCGAGGTCGCCAGCAAAGTCGGAGGGGTAGGTGGCGAGGTCCTCGGTGGGGTGAACTGGCTGGGGTTGACGTAGATGGAGACGACGACGGCGACGGGGCCGGCAGAGACGCCACGGCCGCGGAGACGAGCGAGAGGTGGCCCTCATGGAGGAAGCCCATGGTGGGAACTAAAGCGACGGTCTTTCCCTCTGCGCGGCGGCGACATGACCACGCACGCATCGCCACCTTGTCGCGGATCACCTCTGGCTCATGTACTGCCGCCACCGCCGCCATGGGTGATACCTGTTGAAAAAAAAACCATTACATACGGTTCAAATCTAGAGTACATGTTTCTTTCCTTTTCACAACTATAAAACACAATAATATTAATTTGGTGTCATAATATTTATATTATTTTCTACAAATATAGTTAACCCTTTTCGCAATTATAAAAGCACAATAATATAAAATACTTTTTTCTACAAATATAATCAAAACTTAAATAGTTTGACTTAAGAGATGTTGATATCAAACATCAACGCGTTAGTACTTGACACCACGAGCAGAGAGCAAAGGCTGAAGAGAACGCAAATGAGCCGAGTTGCCCCTCTCTCTCCCTCCTCCCGGGTTGGTATTTACAAAAATGTCACTATAAGCTTACAAATGGGTCTAATGAAGCTTGTACTTACAAGAATGCCACCAAATACTACAAATGACTTCTAAACTTATATGGTGAACTCCTAAGTTGTACAATGGAACCTAATAATGATGAGGTCACCAACATATAACAAACCCCCAACAAGAGATAATTTTAAAAGTTGATGGTGTTTGTCAAGTCTACAAATGGTGTATGACCTTCATTATTTTGCATAGTTTCCATTATGATGAAACTGAACACAAAATTTATCCCTAGTATAAATCAAAAAATAATCTCTGAAAGTGGTCGAATTTAGCAGGCACAATACATGTACACAAATGTAATTAGATCAGATTTTAATACAAATAACCAATTAGCTTAAGTTAGATTGCATGGACGGATCCAGCTGGATGCATGGGTATTCCCAGGAATACCCAATTATTTTGAGAAAAAATGAGTATATGTTTGATATATGTATGGTGGGATCCCATGTATGCTATCATGGTTTTCAAGTCGTCGCCTAGGCGTCCAAATCCTGGGCGTCCCCATCGCCACGACCAAAATCCAGCAAAGTAAAAGAGGAGGCGAGGGAGAAGAAAGAGGAAGAGCAGAGGAGGACCAGCAGGGTTTGGGGAAGGCCAAACTCCCATCTCCGCACCATCGGCTCCCATGGCCATGGCAGCTTCCTCACCGTCCAACTGATGTGAGGGGCAGCAGCAGGCCACAACAGCACTCGATCTGCATGGAGTGGAGAGAGATCTGCAAGGGAGCCGCATGGGAGAAGGGGAGGGGAAGCGGCAGGGAGGACCGGACCGGAGGAGAGGTGCCGACTGCAGATGTCAACGGAGGGGGTACAGAGAGAGAGAGAGACGACACCTGATAGAAACAGCAGCACCAGCATCGGCGGCGGTGGCGGTGGCCCACCAGAGGGCGAGAGGGGGCGAGAGGCGGCACGAAGGGTTAGGGAAGGTTACATGGGCTGCTCGGTGGTCTCTAGGCTTGGGCTTTTTAGTTTTTTTTTTTCCTTCTTCATTTTTTATTTTTTCTACTTTCTTCACACTACAATACTGAAGTTCTTCGTAACAGCTTGGGGGCGTTAGGCTATCTCCGACAGAGGAGCCAAAAGCTAAATGTGAGTCCGACACAGTGTTTTGCATCTTAAAATCATCCTCCAACAGAACTATCCATACAAGGAACGCAGAATGCGTACGAGGAGAGATGCAAGGCAAATATGAGCGTTCTCTCTCCGTCGATGCATCCCTGTGCAGGCCGTAGTGGTGGGCCCAGGAGGCGATGCGGACGGCGGCGCTTCAGCCGGGTCGTTCCCCCTTCGCCCGCCGACGCCCGCCGCTGACGCCGAACACCACCGCCGTTGTCACCTCCATGGCCGCAACGTTGGAGCTCGCCGCGGGCGGGCACGACCGCCGGCTCGGCGTGGTGAGCTCAAGGGCGGCGCTGCTAAGCGAGCCCCGCGACGAGGCGCCCGGCCGCCGGGGTGATCGCGGGGACGGGGGCGTCGCGCGAGGCGAGTCCGCGGGCGGCGAAGTCGGAGAGAGTTCGACGCTATACGGGGCGAAGTCGGACGGAGGCAGCGGCGTCGGCGGGCGCGGAGGAGGAGGGCTTGACGCACGTGCGGGCGGCCGCCGGGCGGGGAGGGAGGCGCACGGCAGGGGCACGCGCGGCGCCGGCGGGAGCAGGCGCGCGGCGGCCGCGGTGGATGAGGAGCGGCGTGCTGCGTGTGCGGGCGGGCGTCGGTGAGTTGCGCGGCGCGCACGACGGCGTGGAGTTCAGTGCAAAGGATTTTTTTAGGGATTTGGGGAGCCCCGCGGGTATCTGTTGGAGAAGATAAGATTTGGGGGAGTCACGCTTACACCGTGTCCGGGACGTATACCATGGAGTGGGTCTTATTTTTGCATGTTCTGTTGGAGTTAGTCTTACAGGGGAGGTGAATGCGTCGTCGCCGCTTGAGTCTACTTCGTGAGGATCGGGGATGGCCCTCGCGGCGGCAGCGCAACACAAGACTAGGTGAGGGGCACGGGGCTAGGGTTTGGGAGACGTGGTGAGTCGCGTTGGGATGGGGAAGGGAGGGAAGGGGATGAGCGTTACAGTTCCCGGGTCCCACCTGTCGACACAAAAAACACCGTAGTCGCGATGGTGATCGCAAAGCGGTGGTTCTTAATTTGTTCTTAATTAGCTAACGTGCCTGTGGGTTGCTACCAGACAACTAGTAAATTTTTGTATTAAAAACATACTAATTGCACAATAACATAACAAGAATGTGAAATTAAATATTGATGTTTTGAAATTGGCTTGATATTATTAATCTACTACGTAGTGTGCCTGTGCACATGGGACAACTAACTTTTGTATTAGAAACATACGGATTGCATGATAAGATAGTAATATTGTGCTGACATTAAAATGATATTTAATTCTAAAAGCAAAGTTCATGAAATTAATACCCTCAATCTAACGAGAAAAATCGATCCATGCCTCAGGGGTCACGGTGAGGGCACATGTTGCACCCACAACATAGTAAAACCTCCTATCTGACACTGACTGTACAGAACAAAACTCATATCAATTTCAATGGTAGTTTTATGTGATGAGATAAAAATTTTGTTTGGCCATAGTAAAGCCTCCTATCTTGAATGATTTGCTTAGTGACAATTTTCATACAAGATCAAGTTTCTCGTGAAAATATTGTAGCACTTGTAGCAACGCATGACATAGACCCGGCCTAAAGGTCTAGAGGGTAACAGAGTGCCAATCTTATCGTTATACTGTTTTGTTTTTCACATTTCAGTTTGTACCATGGGCAGTAAATTAATGTCATGGAAACATACTCTAATGTGTGAGACAATGTTTCAAAATTCTGTTGTGTTAGTAAAATTTTGGTCCCTCAACTACGAAACCGGACAAAACGGGTCCCCAACTTTTGAAACCGCAGATTTCGTCCCTCTACGGGTTTGGATGGTGGTTTGTTATAGTAACCGTGGATTTGCTACGGTGACCGTGGTTTTGTTTTTTTCCTCTTTATAATTTATTTGGGCTGAATCTTTAAAAAAAAATCATAGCAAATCCTAAAAAAATATAAAATGGAAAATCCAATTTTGTTGGACTCTAGATCTACACGGTGAATATATAATATGATATCTTTTAGTACAAAGTTTTTTACGTGAAGGTTTTGTTTTTTTTTTTATTTATTTCCGCTCAATTGTCACAAACCGCAAGGATTCCAGCGTTCGGCCGACACACGAACGGGCGGCGAACTCGGGCTGGCGGCGCAGCGGGGCCTGTGAGGGCGCACGTGCGGCGTGCGAACTGGCGCGGCGGCGCCAGTATGCGCGAAGTTAGGGGTTGATGAGCCCGAAGACAGAAGCTGTTGGGTGTTACCTCTTTAATTTTTATGATTGATTCAACTGATTATAAGTCTCTTGTATTTATATAGTCCGGGGGAGACTTGCATCTAAAGAAATCTCCAATTCGATTTCCTATTTTATTTCCTAAATATCTATTACTTAAAAGCGAAGCAGATGACACGACGATGGCGGCGGCGGCGACCACCAGGGCGGCTGCCCTTGCGCCATGGCCCATGGGCCTCTTCAATTTGGCACATGACATCAATCTTTAAAAATCATAGTAAATTACAGAAAAACGTAAAATAAAAAATCTAATTTTGTTGAACTCCACATGAGCATATCTACATAGTAAACATAGAATATCGTATGCTTTAGTCTAACAAAATATGTTCAGCAAGGGCTCCCTTTATCTCGGCATCAGTCCATCTCTGCGCAGGGAAAGGCAAGAAAGCAGAAAAACCATGATGCAGTTCACTGTCCATCCAATCCGAATCCGTAGTATGCTGCATTTCACTTTTCCTATACGAGCCTATTTCTACAAATTCCTTCCTTGTCCAGTCCAGAGGTTCAGCCCGCGTGAAGGTTACACCGAAAACGGACAGAACAGGAAGGCACGACTATGCTTCAGCGTGACGCTCATTGCTCCTGTCAGTTGGACAAGGACAACGACGCTGCAAGATTCACCACCAGTTCATTCACTGGCCAACCTTTTTCTTATTGACCCAAGACACGATCGAACACGAAAAGAACCTAGGAGAGGAAAACCATTACATGATCGAGGTCCGAGTGGACTACTCTAGCATGGTGCGCCGCGCGTCACAATGTAGCCCACCCGTAGGCCGTAGCCCAACTGATTTGGCGCGCGCGCGTCACACTCGCGAGAACGCTGGTCCAATCCCAAATTCCCATCGTGTTCCAGTCCGGGCACACATGATTTGGCCCGTATTCCACTCTCACTCATGACCAGAAAAAAGTTCGCTTGCAATTACATATCAGCTGCGGAACGGGAACCGCGCACCGTTGGTACACTACACGGCATGGCTAGCGGCAGCGGTTGCTGGATTCACCGATCCAATTTATCCGGGCAGTCTTTTCCTGGAGACCAGTGAAACCCGACAAAAATACCTAGTTTCCTACGAGAGGAGCACGCACGCGACGATCATCGAGATTCGAGTGGTATATGATGCGCCTAAACCATCGCTGATGATAGAGCTTAGGTGGTTGGCTTTGAATTGATGATAGGTGTGGCGCATACGGCCGAAAGTAGAGCGGCGAGGTTGCTTCGGGATTCCGATTCGATCGGCGAGTGGACGTATGGTAGGTGAGACAGCGAGCACTAGGCGCTTGCAATCTCTTATCTGTGGAGCAAATATATGGAGCAATGAGTGGTGTAGATCCAAACTGAAAAGTAACGGAGCTACGTTAGACCACAGGGGGTGCCCAGGCACCCCCAAAATTCAAAAAAAAATCATTATAAGAACTGATTTTCACCATTGTTTTAAATTAAATTTTACATATCTAATTGCTAAAATAGATCTCCACTATTTTCACCGGCTTCAAAATCTGCGCTCGCTTCAAATTCTTCCACCTGGTAGATCGTGACTCTTCACAATTGAAAAGTAATATAACCTCTCTGTTTTACAGACGACTAGACGAACCAAGAGAGAGAAAAAAGGAAACAATTAGTGACGCAAATATGATCCTTGATGTGTACTACTACTACCAGATAGAAGAGTACGTGTTTGTTCATCTTAGTGAAGCGAAATGATATGCATGGTTGGGGGCACAGACGCGTCACCGGTCACCGCCCAGGTATCATCTACTGTGGGTGGTTCAGTGACGCAACACACACTATTTGGTCACTAAACTGGTTGGGGTTTTTCGTCACGAGCGAGACACTTTAGATTGGTCTTCCTAGTTTACGAGTGAATGATTGCCCGAGAGCAGGTGCTAAGCTGTTCGTCGATGGATCGGATAAGCTAGCTGACGAGAATCGTATACTATAGTATTCTGCTGAAAGCAGCCCAAGAGGGGCTGCCAGCTTTTGTTATCCGGACCGGAGACGTCTCCTTTCTGTGTAGCTTTGTCTTTGTCTTATATAATAACGGTGCGATTACGATCTTCTTTCATATCCCACCGTATCATTGCTCTTGACATTCAAAATTTCGTTTTTGGACGACCGACCTGAAGCTCTTCTTTTCAGCAAAGCTGAAGCGTGGTGTGTACTACCTGAGTAGTTAATTAACCGTTAAAAAGATGGATCTTTAATGGGATCTTCTTGGACATGCATGGCGTAAAAGGTAGACCTGAATGAATACACTCAATAGTCAATACTACCAGTAGTTGTACACATTCGAATTTGTCTGAGCGGTAGAAACCAGAGTGTTGTTGACCGATTGTGTCGAGGTAACTTACTTGTCCACATGCGTAGTCTCTAAAGATAATAAAGATATTGTGGATTCCTGAAAGCCACAACAAGATTTTTATTTTGTGTGGGAATTACCCAAGATGATTCCACCACATCCACGGAGATGTGTGGCCGCACCGCAGGCAGCGCGGCTACAATATTCTGCTTGCTCTCCGGCCGGTGGAGACTTGGCGGGCCGGCCGGTCCTCCTCCGCGTCCGAGGCCGCAAACCAAGCGCGGCCACGTCCCCGCCCCGTCTCCTCCTGTTCGCTCGCATCGCCGCCGCTCGAAAATTCGTGAGGTCTTTTCGTTCTCTCAGATGCGGCGCATGCCGAGTTCGTTGTTGCTGACTGCTGACCGGCGCATGCACATCGGCGTGGCGGGCGGTGGTGGCGATGCATGCATGGATCTATCCGCGCTTGCCTTGCATGTTGTTTTTGTGTATTGTGGAATGTACAGCTGGTTGGAGATGCGCGTACGTTGTTGAACTCGTCCAAGCTAGGAGAGTCCGCTTCGTCGGCATCAGCCAGGCTGTATGGCTGCTGGGTAGGCTAGCGGCTAGTACCCTAGTACAAGGGCTCCGACGTACGCGCATACGTAACGCACGCACGCAAGTCAAGTTTCGCGTGGATGCAAGCTAGGTATGTAAATGCCGTTCGTGCATCAGTTGGTGGCTGCCCGTTTGTTTAACCGGCTCACGCTTTACGTAACGCACGCACGCAAGTCAAGTTTCGCGTGGATGCAAGCTAGGTATGTAAATGCCGTTCGTGCATCAGTTGGTGGCTGCCCGTTTGTTTAACCGGCTCACGCTTGCTTATTCGGTGCAAGGACAGCGTCATTGTGCCGTACGTGTTTTCATTCTCCATCCAAAGAGATCGACAAGATTATTTTACTACAGTACGTTCGTAGAAATCTTCTTTACGGTTTTCTTTTCTCACATCGATCTCCCGGCCCACCAGCAAGGCGGGCGTTGGTAGCTGTACGTTGGTCGACTTTCTGCTGCCCCCACAGTCCACAGACACACTGTTTGTCCCGTGAAATGCTTTTAAGCGCCGCTAGGCGTTTGAACGTACGTACTCCCTTTGCCTTTTTGTATGTTCAAACTCGTGTGCCCCATTTGCAATGCCGCTTGCTATACGAGCCCGGCTTTCCTGCTTTTGAATTCGTGGTACCAGTCTCTACCATCAGAGCTGTGACGACGACGCGTTCCGTACGTATTCATCTGCGTCGAGGTCAAGCCACGCATTATTAGATTAGGCACCAATAAATAAACCGATCGTACGGTTTAATCGTATAATATCTTTTCTCATTTTATCTTGTTATTTAAGTACCGCTGCCTACAGACGAAATGTTTAGTTGGTGAAATATTTTTTGGTTGAATATCAGAAGACTTTTCGTTTGTATTTGATAATTATTATCCTATTATTGACTAACTAAAGCCATAAGATTCGCCTCGCACTTTTAAATAAACCGTGTAAATTTGTTTTTTTATTTATCTACATTTAATACCCCATACATACGATAAAGAGATTTGATGTGACCATCAGAAGACTTTTCGGCTCACTTTTCACTAACCGAACATGCCCATACTATTACGAATCGATTCAATTGTTTTGCACGTCAGCTCTACCAGACGATGGTACACAACCTCGGTATTTTTCAAAAGAAATCCTGGGACGAAGACCAAAAACATGTTCCACAGCTCATTCAACCACGTCAACGGTTTTTTTTTTCCCAAAAAAAGGAGAGAACCCCGTCAAGAACGGCTAGTCCGCAGCCCAGCCCAAGAGCCCAAGCGAGCCCGAACCCAGACCGTCTCTCCTTCTCTGCAGCGGGTTTGCGGCCCCTGCCATGGCAATGCCATCCGTCCGCCCGCACCACCAGCCACAACCCACCACCTGAAGAACGCCGTCCCCATAAACTCTCTCCTCTACACTTTCCCCATTCCATCCCCTCCTCTCCAATCTCCCATCCCATCCTCCGCCTTCCTTCCCTTCCCTTGCACACCCCGCTGCTCCTCCCCCAGATCGGCAAATCCGCCAGCACCTACCCCCGCGAGCGTCGCGCGTCCCGGATGGCCACCGCCTCCTCCGCCGGCCGCGGGGTTCCGTAGCATGGGCCACTCCCAATCCTCCCTCTCCAAATCCGGCCCCTCCTCCTCTCCTCCTCGCCGCAGCAGGTCGCTTTCCCCATGGCGCCGCCGCCGCCGCAGCAGCAGCAGCTGCGGCTGACCGCGCCGATGCAGATCGCTGCAGAGGACAGCGGCAGCGGCAGCGCCTCCTCGTTCGCGCGGATGCAGGTCGTCGCTGCGGTGGACAGCGGCGGCGCCTCCTTGTTCGCGCCCGCCGCCCGCTCGGGACTACACCCAGGACCTCCCCGACGAGATCCTGGCGCTCGTCTTCGCGTCGCTCTCCCCACCGACCGCAACGCCTGCTCCCTCGCCCTGCTCGCGCTGGATGGAGGTGGACGCCACCACCCGCCACAGGCTCTCCCTCGACGCCCGCGCCGCGCTGGGCAACGCGGCGCCCGCGCTCTTCGCGCGGTTCACGGCCGTCACCAAGCTCGCGCTCCGCTGCGCGCGCGGGTCGGGAGCCGACAGCCTCCCGACTACGGCGCCGCGGCGGTGGCCGACGCGCTGCCCTCGGAGCGCCTCGCCAGGCTCAAGCCCGCGGCCTCAGGCAGCTCTCCGACGCCGGGCTCGCCTCGCTCGCCGCCGCCGTGCCAGCGATCCGCAAGCTCTCCGTTGCGTCCTGCACCTTCGGACCCAAGGCATTCGTCGCCGTGCTGCAGTCATGCCCCCTCCTCGAGGACCTCTCCGTCAAGCGCCTCCGCGGCCTACCTGACACGGCCGGTGCCACCAATTCCGTTGCCGAGGACATCAAGTTTCCGCCGGCTCTGTCCCTGCGTTCGGTTTGCCTCAAGGATCTATATAGCGCTCTGTGTTTTGTGCCGCTACTGGCGTCCTCACCAAACCTCCGCACGCTCAAGATACTGCGCTGCTCTGGCGCCTGGGACCTGCCATTGGAGGTCATCACTGCACGTGCTCCTGGCCTTGTTGAGCTTCACCTTGAGAAGCTGCAGGTTGGCGACCGTGGCCTCGCTGCGCTTTCTGTCTGTGCCAATCTGGAGGTTCTGTTCCTTGTCAAGACCCCTGAGTGCACTGATTCGGGCATCATCAGTGTTGCCGAGAGGTGCCACAAACTCCGCAAGCTGCATGTCGATGGGTGGCGCACAAAACCGGATTGGGGATTTCGGACTCATGGCTGTGGCGCGAGGATGTCCAGATCTGCAGGAGCTCGTTCTGATTGGGGTCAACCCAACCGTGCTGAGCCTACGGATGCTTGGTGAGCACTGCCGGTCGCTGGAACGCCTCGCGCTTTGTGGGTGAAACTGTGGGGGATGCTGAGATCATTTGCTTGGCTGAGCGCTGGGCTGCGCTCAAGAAGCTCTGCATCAAGGGGTGCCCGTGTCAGATCGTGGGATGGAAGCACTGAATGGGGGCTGCCCCAGTTTAGTCAAGGTGAAGCTGAAGAGATGCCGTGGAGTATCATATGAGTGCGTTGAGAACCTGAAGGTTACTAGGGGGAGTCATTTTCCATCAGCTTGATATTATGTTGGAGCATGATGCTGGGAGTGCTAGTGAAAATGGTGTGCAGGAGAATGGGCAGGCACAGATTGTTGAGCTGACCGATCAAATGGCAGGCATGGACCTTCCGACCAACGCCGGCGGGTGCACAAGCATCGACTCATACCCTTAACAGGATGAGGAGTGTCATGTCAGCGATCCGGCGTAGGTTTGGCAATCCTCCACCGCCATGATGTGAGATGGAAGCTAATGAACTGTTTTTTACAGCTTTTATCTAATCACACATTCACGTTTCCTAAGCTTATTTCATTGCAATATCTGGTCCGCCCAAGATAACCGTTTATGGATATTTCTTCATGTTGTTTTTATTGGGCTAATTGCATTAGCATTAGTTTTTCCTATGCTCTATAACTTAAATTTACTCTTGTGTTTCTTCGTTTGTCATAAACATGTTCCCATCGTATCTTTTTTTTTTTTTTACTGCTTCGAGTTGAGAAATTGGGGTGCTACAATCTCTATATAAATAAACTACTATCCTGGGACATAGAGGTTTGGTTAGTTGAAGATGGTGGACCAAACCATTGAAATATATGTACACTGGTAATAGTGTAGTGCTGGCTCCTGTTTGAGGTTTGAAGGAAACATGTGTTTGAATTTATCTAATTTCGTGTTGCACGTTATCCCAATGAAATGCCTGAAAACAATAATCCATGATGCATACATCGACGCCATTGCTGCTTTCTGATGTTACTCTTGGATAACGATGTGCTAGTTGTTGCTTAGCAGAGGTGGTTGTTATGCTGATAGGTGAAGGTTATCGTTACAAAAAACTAGAATGCGTGTCTTTGTGGTTGTCTACGTATTTGATGTCTTGCATTGTATACCAATTTAATTTCATTGTAGCAAGTTGAATGTAGCAAGTTGAACCAGAACTACATGTCCTCAATGATACGTGGTACTGCCTCTTGAACCGGATGAGCATTAGGGGCACTGAGAGCATCATTCATTTATGATATTTCTTTCTTTTGAGATGCTAAATTTCTAGCTATTGTTTGTTCATTCCTGTTCGCTTAGCCATGGTCAATGTTTTCTCTCGTAATGAAACAGCATCAGCTGGCTGAGATCAGCTGTGGCTGAGACAGAAACCATCAGCCGAACAGTAAGCTTGTTCCGTAAGGTGTTTCTCCTTTAGTTGCTTGTGGGTTACGTTGCTCTGGATTACCGATGACAATACTAAGATGAACGTGGGCCTTTTTTTCTGTGTCTCGAATTATTGCAGGATTCCATATGACCAAACTTGATATTATTCAAATGACAGTGGCCGGAAAATTGTACTTGAGTATATTATAACTCTATTGAGTTAGAACGATCTTTTGTCAAAGGATGTCTTCCTCAGCAATCATTGCATTGTTGGCAAAAAACTGGTGGTTGAGAAGGGAATTAGGTACTTCGGCTCATTTCAGCCTATAGGACTACTCCCTCTTTCCCTAAACAACCTTTTTAGTGTTATTTTAAGTAAAGTTTTTCTACTTTGACCAGATTTTTAGAAAAATAATCAATATCTTACTCTATAAAACACATATAGGTTGATACACCTTTAATAGTTTGACTTGAATAACTCTAGTTTTGTTCTTAGTCGAACCTTATAAATTTTGATCACGTTATAAAAAATGCACAAACATCTATAGTATTAAGCTAGATTCATTAGATATGTCATGAAGTATACTGAAATGTATCTTGAAGGTGCATTTATTTGATATTTGTATATGTTAAAAATTTTACCATAAATTTAGTTTTTAGATAAAATTAATTTAGGACGAAGCTAAATAAGCTGCAATTTTGGAGTGGAGGGATTAGAACTTTTTTGCTCGTTTTGTCAAGCCTAAGGAAAATTGCTAGTTCTCTCAATTTTCACGGGCAGGTAAGTCATGCTTGTGTTGATAACCATAGGTGTCATACCATGCCAGTTAAGCCTCGAATTATCTTGAGTAAAGGCATGGACTTCTTTTGGAAGCTTATGTATTACTCCTGTGTTGACACTTGCGTAAGTGTTACCGTGTTAGTGGCAACAGTTTATTAGTCTATGCTGTATCTTTGCTTGATTGGAGTGTATTGGAGTATGAGTTAGGACGTACTATCGATCATGGAACCAGAAAGAAATCTCGCTGGAAATTTTATTCTGTCAACTACTAGTAATATAGGAGTAGTATTATATGCTGAGTTGTTGGTCAAACTAAGACAACAATTAAATTAAGCACATCAAGACTGCGTGGGAGCAATGCTAAACTTGTCGAGGCATAGGAGTGGTTCAGTTTAAAACTTCAGGACATGCTCTGCAATTTATGGACATGAATGAACAGCTACGCCACAGGATCTGCCCACTGCTACTGTTGGGCGTAACGCGTGAGCGTGAATGGCGTTGGGTCTCGTCCGGTGCCCAGATGCCTGGGCAACATTAAAATCAAAACGTGAAGCTTGTCGGGTTTTGTCCAGTTCTCCGCCATTGTGACGTGCTTTCGCAGCTTCACCTCGGATACCCACGGAAATTGGGGAAGAACCGTCTGTAGTGGGCCTAATTGGGGCTAGTGTTGTCAGCTACAGTATCCATTTATAGTTCTGCACCGAGAAAAATGAGCTTTACTACGGTTGCCACTCCTGAAGGTAGGAACACGAATTCACGATCCATTTGAAACTCAGAAAATTCACAAAAATATATATGTAGCAGCAATTACATATAAATCCGTTCACAAAAATATTTAGTATCTTTGGCAGATCGATGCATGTCAGGTCAGGTGTATATGCTGTCTATGTTATGTTTTTTTTTACAAGTCAAATGTTATGTTTGTTGAGTGGACCCGGACCACTGCCCAAAACTCTCCTAGTTTGTACGTTCAAGTTCAGTTCGATTGCTCTGTTTAGCTGAAAGTTCGTCCCTATCTATCCTGCATCATCGTCCTTGAGGCTTGACGAGATATTTTCTCCCCTGCTGATATTTTGTACGCGTATGAAATGGTGCCTTTCCGAGTACGGTGACGTGGTGGACCTGGTAGTGGTAATTGTGAGGTGGACATGATATCTGCATTCAATATGCGTCACTTGTGCCGTTCAACCTATCAATGTTGATTTGCTTGCATCCTGTCAAAAAATGTTGATTTGCTTGCAAATGCATACTATACTAATCCCGAATTTATGCATATATCCACCTATGTAAGTGACACCTCAATCCAATTTACTTGCTTCTCAACGCATCCTTCGGTGAGGTTGTGAGATGATGAAGTCGATCGGCCCTTCATTATGGCTCTAATTCTAAGATAGTGGCCAGTTGCTATCGTGATTGCCTGAGCAAGTTGATACATGTCTGATTGTTCTTTGCAGGTCTAATCCGTGTTCGACAGCAACACAACCCACTCCCAGGACCAATCCAATGGGTCGAAACGGAAACCCTAAACCGTTGCTACTGTGTCCCCTATGTGGGCTGGATTGACGGTTTAGCTGGTTTTTTGCCCACGGCCCACGGCCCACAGCTGACAGCCCAGCTAACTCCATCTGCTCGTTTGCCGCCCACATGGAACACGCTAATCTACATGGATTATTGTCACATATAGATCACGCGACCAGCTGAAATCTGGACTGTACTGGCATTCTTTAATTGCAGCCTCGCCCTCGCTGAGTCGCCGGTGACAGCAATTCCTACTGTAGAGTACTGTACGTACCTTGCCAGGAGCAGCCGAGCAGGCATTTTATTATCCAGCCTTTCAGCCAGCCTGGTCGCAGAGCATGCAGGATGCGGGCACCACTGACACTGATGATGAGCCTCACCAACGTGCTAGTTTGTGGCGGCAATCACAGTGTCTTCTCTTCTCCCTCTTTCAGTCACGACGGTGGGGGCGTGCAGCATACGATTCACGATACCACCGAGGTGGAGCTGCCGTTCGGATCGGATTACCATGTGCCAAGTCGTGGCGCGCTCGTGTGATCATCTGCTGCACTCGCAGTACGTTCGCCTTCTTCGCCCGTTCGGCGCTCGGAAAAAAATTGGGGGTTCCGGGGAACTGGAAGGCGTCGTGCACCCCACTACCTGGAGGCAATGCTCCAAAGGCCGCAACGGCTAGGAATCGGCATCCGATTCCGCTTTACCAGTGCAGAAAAGCTTCACTTTCGCAGAACACCGGTGGGTGGGATTAGTATACTAATCGTTGACTCGTTCGAACATAACAAGATCGTTGACTCGTTGAACTCACTCCGTAAGTTAATTGTAGCAGCAACAGCAAGAAATCGCGAATTGAGCTTGTTTGGGTAGCTGAGATTTGCGTTTGTCATTGTTTACACGTTCAAGCCCGAGTATTTTAGCGCAGACAAGCAACACGAGACGGATTTCCACACGGGCCAATCATCACCGCTTTAGCTTGTTCGGGCAGTACATGATCACATCGCTTGCACATCAGCACGCCCGCCGCAAATCATTTCTTGCCTTGCCTGCTCTCTCTCTCTCTATTCCGGGCCCGGCGCCAGACTTGGCAGCCACGCGACGCAACAGCAGCCGCCGTCGATGGTCGCCGTCTTCAACAAGGACGTCCTGAGCTGGTACCTCATCACGATCAAGCTCAGGGGAGGCCGTCGACGCCAACCTCCAGCAGAAGTCCCCGCCGCCGCCGCAGCTCACGAACGGCGACGCGTCGCCTCCTCCTCCGCATCCGCATCCTCATCCTCCGCAGCCGCTCCAGCGCCAGTCGCGGGCGCAGCAGTCCCCGGCGCACAGCCCCAAGCCGCAGGACTCGGAATGGGTGATCGCCATCCGCGGGAAGCTGGCGCAGGCGCGCGCCGAGGAGGCGGCCTGCCCCTGGGCGCGCCTCTCCGTGTACCGCGTCCCAAGTGCCTCCGCGACGGCGACGAGCGCGTCTACACGCCGCAGGTGGTGTCCATCGGCCCGCTCCACCACGGCCGGCGCCGCCTCCGGGAGATGGACCGGCACAAGTGGCGCGCGCTGCACCACGTGCTCAAGCGCACGGGACACGACGTCACCGCCTACCTCGGCGCCGTGCGCGCGCTCGAGGACCGGGCGCGGTCATGCTACGAGGGCAACGCTGTCGGGATGGGCAGCAACGAGCTCGCCGAGTGCCTCGTCCTGGACGGCACCTTCGTGCTTGAGATCTTCCGCGGCGCGCTGGACGGCGGCAAGGGCTTCGTCGACGAGCTCGGGTACTCGCGGCACGACCCCATCTTCGCCATGCGCGGGGCGATGCACGCCGTGCGCAACGACATGATCCTGCTCGAGAACCAGGTGCCGCTCTTCGTGCTCGACCTCCTGCTCGGGATCCAGGTTGGCTGCCCGAGCAGACCGGCGCCGTCGCCAGCCTCGCCGTGCGGTTCTTCGACCCGCTCATGCCCACCGACGCGCCGCTGCGCCGCAAGGACCGGTCCAAGCTGGAGTCGTCCGTCGGCGTCGCCGAGGCCACCGCGGCGCTCGAATTCGACCCGCTGTCGGGCCCGATGCTCCACTGCCTCGACGTGTTCCGACGAAGCCTCCTCCGTGCCGGCCTGCAGCCCACGCCGCCGCCGCCCGTGCGGCTGTGGCCCAAGAAGTGGTCCGGGCTGCGGCGGGTGGCCGACAAGCGGCGGCAGCAGTTCGTGCACTGCGTGTCGGAGCTCCGGGAGGCAGGCATCAGGTGCCGGCGCCACAACACGGACCGGTTCTGGGACATCAGGTTCGACAACGGCGTGCTCCACATCCCGCGGATCCTCGTCCACGACGGCTCCAAGCTGCTGTTCCTCAACCTGATCGCGTTCGAGCAGTGCCACATGGACATCGCCACCCCGGGCGGCAACAACATCACCTCCTACGCCATCTTCATGGACAACCTCATCAACTCGGCGGAGGACGTCAAGTACCTGCACGACCGCGGCATCATCGAGCACTGGCTCGGCAGCGACGCCGAGGTGGCCGACCTCTTCAACCGCCTCTGCGAGGAGGTGGTGTTCGACATCAACGACAGCTACCTCTCCGGCCTGTCGGACCAGGTGAACAGGTACTACGACTACAAGTGGAGCACGTGGGTGGCCAGCCTGCAGCACAACTACTTCAGCAACCCATGGGCGATCGTCTCCGTCGTCGCTGCTGTCTTCCTACTGCTGCTCACCATGACGCAGACCTTCTACAGCACCTACAGCTACTACCGGCCACCCCAATAGTGATCCGTGTCTATGTCCTACTTCTATCAATCGGAAGTGCAAGTCCGAGTTTCATCTTTTCTGGACTAGCACTGTGCAATTCAGAATTCTAGATTGCTGATTTGTCGGGTGATAATTGTAACCCATTTTTTCGATTTTGGATACGTATTTCTTTTTGTCAAGGTTGAAGGTTTCTTCCATTTTGAATTGTCATTTTACTTGTTCTGGTGGGAGATGGCATTTGAACACAATAATTTAAAATAATTAGTTGAATAGCTCACAATTTTAAAAATACCATCGAAAGATCCGCCAAACTCAGATGCCACTG
This sequence comes from Hyparrhenia diplandra, assembly GCA_015847255.1. Classification (NCBI taxonomy): domain Eukaryota; kingdom Viridiplantae; phylum Streptophyta; class Magnoliopsida; order Poales; family Poaceae; genus Hyparrhenia; species Hyparrhenia diplandra. The sequence goes on along the minus strand of JADLZK010000345.1, from coordinate 9,106 downwards.
AAATTTGAAACATGCTAACGTCAGCTAGAACTTACACTTTGTTATATTTTCCATCCGATCCATTAACGTGGACCAAAATAAACCATCCATTTTAACACATTTGGACAAGCCAACTAACACTTTTCATGTTTAACCTTTTTAAAAACAAATTCCAAACCTAACTATGTTGTTTTTTATTTTCAAATCTAATTTGTTTGGTCGCGTCCCTAGTCACTGTGCGGCCAAAACATGCTACCGTGGCATATGTATGGGCGCGACACAATCTGCCATGTTGGATAATGATTTCTACATGGAAATCAACATTGTAGTGTCGCGCCAACGAAATTGGTGCGACAAGGTGCAAATTTAGGGGGGGGGGGATCTTGGACGAGGATTATTTTTGTATAAAAATTGTAGCACTCAACAAGATCTAGGAACTTTCCAGTTTTGCGTCTTTTTCATTGTCTGTAAGGTGTTGAAAAAAATAGCACTATATCAATCGCGTGCCTAGAAAACTTATCTTTTATATGGTTTCATATGGAGATACTTTCTATATGAAAGTTGTAGCTCTCAACGGGGTCTACCAATTTATACTTTTTGAGTTTTTGCATTTGAGACCAATAAAATGCTAAAAACATAATATGAAGTCTCAACGTCATTAATCGTGTACAAACCCTTGTCGACTATGAAAAATCTTATCTTTTTTGTGCGGTGCCAAATGAAGATATCTTTTACATAATAGTTGTCGCTCTTGATGAGATCTACAACTTTCCAAATGTGAAGTTTTTCCTCGTATAAATCATTTTTCAAATCTTGGGAGACTCCCATAAGTCACAATTCACACAACTTTTCATGTGAATCATGCGCTCATACGGCCATGGGGGTTCGTACCCATGACCTAAGACCTCACACATATCAGCCTTGGCCACATTACTCCAAAGTCACTTCTTAATTATGGGTACAAAGTTTCCCTTATATCATTTTACCTTATTTTGATTTGAGTATTTGGGACCCTAGATTAATTCAAATGAAAAGATATCAACCACAAGTTCTATGGGACTGATTGGTTAGGCTCCAAAATCAGCCCAACCAAAACTAGGGCAATAACTAAACTTAGCCATTCATTTCATTGACTCCAAAATCAGCCCAGCCAAACTTAAGGCACTCACAATACTAAATATCTTGCCTAGGTTTTAGCAACTAGACTTTTGGCATGCCTTTGTTTCAGCTTGCCCTAATTTTGACAGGGAAAACTTTGGAGCCTAATTAACCAATCAGCCTCTATAACTTTACAGGATTTACATCTTTTGATTTTGAATGTTTTCCCCATTGTGAGGCAGATAGTGCTTTTCTTGTTGGGCCACACCGAGGGCCATTGCACAAAGTGGCCCTAGGCTCAAATCTACCCTAGCATTTGGTAATATTAACAATAGTGGTTCGCCGAGAAAATAAGAGAATAGAAATAATACAAAATTGTGTGTACCTAAATGGAATAAATGAATAAGATGATGTTAGAAATGTTTAGTTATATGATGACCTCGAATATTGTTGCATATATTTATTTAGTGTATTATATAAATTTTCAAAATAAAATATTCCTTATAGAACACATCTCCACTAGGCAATTTTATAGTTGTCACTATATAGCTATGATTCAGATGGAAACAATATACAAGAGTGCCTTTTGTGGTGCTCTACGGTTCTTGTAGTCAAGTTTAGGCTGGAAGGCATAACAATATAATCAATTTGACGATGGGTTGAATGTTGGTAGTATTCTATCTTCTACTGTAGCTAGAATCATACTATTTATGAGTAAAGAATGCCAAATTTTTAATCAATAAAAAGTATATATGTAGCTCATCACCAATAACAATAACAATATTTAATTCCTCAAAATCTCTACCACAATGGCACAAAAAAAGATAGCTAGATCTTCACGATCATTTAGATCCAACTATAGATATTATGCCCATGTAAAAAGATATCTTTTTGGTAGAATTGTTCCTCTAATGAGGTCACGTTTGCAAATCAAATGTGGGACCACTAAGCAAAGACAACATTAAATGCTCTATGTTGGCGGTCTCTACCCATTGGTAGCGCTCTAGTGCTAGGGAGACATTGAACATTGTCACAAGACAAAAAATCGATCGCGAGACAAAAGACATGAGCAAGAGCGAGAGCCCGGCCACCACTCACCCAACGCGCCCGCCGGGACTGACCTGCGCGCCCATAGCGGCTAGCCCAGGTGCCCCGGCGCTAGCCCCGGCCGCCTCCCACTCAGACATGTGCTTGTCACCATCATGGCCCCCACCCCACATCCGATGCACCAAAGGATGGGTCGATTAGACTCCTCGAGTCCGATGCCACGGCGAGGACGCCGCAACGATATATACTTGGGATCTACTGATGATACCCAGTCCGATGCCACGGCGGAGGACGCCCGCAACGATCTAGACTTGGGATCTACTGATGATGAAGATGGTGCTTTTGAGCAACTTGATCCAAAGAAAGGTAAGTTTCAAGACGCCGATCTAGATCTTAAAGAGGATCGGGCTCCTATGGCTCTCGCAATGTGTTGCTCCTCTTCTGCACCCCCCATGAGGTTGCAAAGGTGGTTGCGGTGCTCGGGGAGCGCTTCTTTCCCCAAGGTGGCGCATTCAAGGTGAGGATTAAAGTGTCTTCCTTCAAGCCGGTAGAAGCGGTGAGGGATGAAATGCATCTAGGTCTTGGGTCCTCCACCGGCGAAAAGAGGGCATACGCGAAATCTTAACTTTGCCTAAGTCGCAGTGTGTGTGTATCCGGGGCATGCGTGACATCACCACTACAACAAAGGTAATTGATGTTCCTCCTTATTCTAATACTGCACACTTGCTCTCCTCTGGCTCTAGGTGCCAAACACACCTTTTAGTAGCGGAGGTCGATGTACTAGAATGAAAGGCCAATGTTTCATGTTGTTGTCTCTAGTATGGTTTAGAATAAATTTCAAGAGAGATATAAGACCAATCTATTGATGCACAAAAAGGGTACATTGGTGTAACTGGATACATAATGTATAAAAATGAGTACCATTAGGAGGAAGAAATGACATATTTCCAATAAGTGAGCTATGCCATATTCATCTAACAGTGATGTGTAAAAACGTTATAATGTAATTTCCAAGATCCGGCTATAGTCTAGGCACCAAATTTAAAATAAATCCAGCCACCAACTTGGTTATATATGTTTGATGATTATATGATGTTTTACTAGCTTGATGAGTTGTGATGTATAAAGGTTGCATCCTCCATTAGCTTGAATTCACTTGCAAATGGTTGCTCCAAAAACCCAAACCTGGTAACATTTTTAATTGACTTGTAATTTCACTCTCATCAGGATTACAAGAAGTTTTGCTCAAAACCTGAAGGTAATTTGGTTCTAGAGGCACCATCAAAAGGACTTGATATGTTCAGTGGAGGCAAACGGCAGAAAAAAAGGTAGCCACTTTATTCCTAGAAAACTCCATCAATACTTGTAGTTTTACCCATGGTAGATTATTCCCTTTGTGCTTTAAATATCTGAAGTATGTAGATAGAAAGTTGAAGTTTCGATCGCATCTACTCTTTAGTGCAGTGTTTGGTTGACTAAAAGCATAAGTGAATTAATTGAACATATATAGATGGTGAAGTGACATTTTTTTTTCTGTACAATCGATATTTAGAAAGGATTGTACAATACTAAACATTGTTTTGATATGTTCTTTGGTCTTGCAGAGGGCATTGATTTTGATGGTGCTGGAAGCAGTGGTATGGATTCGAACTACACATTTTTAATTTATGCATATACTTGAAAGATTTTACATCTATTCCTTTATGTCAATAGTTTGGTTTGAAAATCATTGTCTATTACATTTAAATAGAGATCTGTAGTGCTATATTTGAGATATCTTATAATTTACCTCATACTTGAAAAAACACTTGTAGGGACATCAACCAAGAGCAAGCCTATTAGTACCGGGGAAGGGGAGGAGGAGGAAGAGGAAGAGAAAGGGAAGGAGCAGGATGCCTTCTACCGCGTATCGTCCCATGCTCCATCAGATGGATAAGCTGCCCCCTGGTTTTATCTAACTGTGGGAGGAAATGATTTTTACAAGAGCATGCATGATAGCAACCAATCCACAGATTGTCATGCGCCGTTGTTTAAGAATAAATGTGCAAGAACATTTGCGCTGTATCAAACCATCTAATGCTTCTCCGTTTTCATGAGCTATCTGCTTAGCTTGTTGATGTTTGCTTGTGTGATTTAATCTCTTTGCCATTTGTTAAACTGGAGGCTGTTGTGATTTGTTCAATTGCTAATCTTATTTGGTGACAATTTTACCATATATTTGCCTGTAATGGTACCACCAGTGATGGTTTCTTTTAATTTCTGATGTAAGAAGGTGCATCATGTAATTAGTTGTCTGATGAATAGTTTTTTGCTGATCATATTTTCCTTGATCAATTTGATGCTTCAACTGCTGCTAATATGCATCTTAGCAGTTTATGCAGCACTCATACATATATGTGTGCTTCATATACAACTTGTGCTCCATGAAGTGCACAGTTTATTGTTGGGCATGAAAGCTTCTGCTTATTATGCTATTGCCATGCATTAGTATATGCTTTATTATATCTTACTGTGCTCTTTCTTCAAATAGTCTTTTCTGCTTACCTGCTACGGTTATCTTTCTTGATGCAAACTGTGTAATCTCGACAGTTTTGTACTAGCAGACACTTGTAATCTTTCGACACGGACACATATATGATCAGGGATGCAACAGAGCTAGTCCATGAGCCTGTATATAGACTTTTGTAGATTAGCAACCAACAAAATGAAGTCTATACTCGCCGTGGGTTCGCGGACTAATCAGTTTGCATCCCAGCATGATGCATCTGAATTAGCTAGGTGGGCCTCAACCGTGGATCGATTATGAGCGAAGGGGAACATCCATTCAACATTGCTACACAGGCACACAACACATCAACACAACCCGCCGAGCACAACGGGCTAGGCGAGTGATCAGTCGTTTCACGCTCACGAGACGCACAGCTCTGCGCTTTTATCAATCAGTGCAGTGCCCTCGCCGACTGATCGTGGATCGACCTCAAGGATGCAGCGCCGAGTAGCTCCGGTACTTGTACTCCGCCACCGCGCGTCTTCCTGATCTGTGACGGCTTCGGCCTGCTCCTGATCTGTGACGGCGTCGGCCTGCTCGCTGTCGCTAGAGCTCGGGTATTTGCTGCACGGCAGGTAGTTGAGGACGGGGCACGTCTTGGGCTGGCGGAGGAACCTGGCGCACTCGTCGTACGAGCGCTGGTTGGGCGCGAACGGGATGCAGTTGCGTTCGACGTTGAGCCTCCCATCCTTGATGAGGTCCCAGCAGCAGGCCCCGAGCGACGTGAAGTAGTTGCCGGAGAGCGTGAGGTTCTTGAGGTTGGTGAAGGCGAGCCGGCAGAGCCCGTCGGGCACCTCGCCGTACAGGAGGTTGTCCGCCAGGTTGAACTGCTCCACCTTGCGCAGGCACGCGAACGACGCCGGGATGGTGCCGGTGAGGCGGTTGGTGCCGGCGTCGATGACCGTGGCCTTCTGGAGCAGGCCGAGCTCGTAGGGGAGGCAGCCGCTGAGGCTGTTGTTGAGGAAGAGCACCTCGAGGAGCGTGCCGGCGTTGCGGGCGATGGTCTTGGGTATCTCCCCCGTGAACCTGTTGTTGGCGAGCGAGAGGTAGTTGACGGGCGACTTGCCGATGCTGTCCGGGATGGTGCCGGAGAACTGGTTGTTGTTGACGAAGATGGCCTGCACCCGCGGGAACTTGCAGAAGACGCCCTCGGGGAGCTCCCCGTAGAAGCTGTTGAACCGGATGTCGATGAAGGTGGCGTTGGTGAGGCCCAGCACGTCCGTCGGGAACGGTGCCGGCGCGAGCTTGTTGTTGCTCAGGTCCAGCTCGTAGAAGTACTGCTGGCCGCCGAGCGCCGGCACGGAGCCGCCGAACTCGTTGGAGTTGGCGTGGAACAGCGCCAGGTCCGGCAGGCTGTTGATGAAGCCCTGCAGGGAGTCGGCGCGCAGCATGTAGCCGTTGAAGTCGACGGACGCGATGGTCCGGTCCGCCACGTTGGGCGGCCGCTCGCAGAAGAAGCCCTTGTAGCCGCACACGTCCGTGCCGCTCCAGCTCCGGCTCACGTCCATCGGGTCGCACGTCAACGCGCTCCGGAACTGCTGGATCACCAGGTACGCCCTGTACAGCCGCTCGTTCTCGAAGTCGTACGGCTGCGGCTGCGACGATGAAGGGCTGCTGCCGCTGCCGCTGCCGCCCTCGCCCCCTCCGCCGCCGCCAATGCCGATGCCGATGCCGATGCCGATGCCTCCGCCACTGCCGAGGCCGACGTCGAGGTCCTGCCGGTCCCAGCCCGGCCGGCTGGCTCCGCCCCGGCTCTCCACGAGCGCAGGCGCAGCGCAGGAAACCAAGAAACAGAGGAGAGCAACGACGCTTGGCGCGGCGCGTGCTGGACCTGGACCTGGACCTGCCATTTCCCGGATTCTGATCACGGGAAGCGTCGGTGGCAGAAGACGAGCGAAACCACGTGCCTAGCCCCTGCGCCTTTCACGCGAGCCGAGAGAGCCAGCCGGTTCCGCTCGTCGTCTCCTGCCAAATCTCCCCGTGAATCGGATAGTGCGAGCGAGCGAGGCGCGACCGCGACGGCGCGATCGAGTGGCATGGCCGTCAGGACGTGCGGTATATAAGGAGCGGCAGGGCGGGACCTGTTGCACGCTGCTGCATTAACCACTTCGCTCTGGCCGATCAGGAAGGTTCGGTAGTTGAAAGAGCGCAAGAGTGATCTTTCCTGCAATGGCATACCGGTGGTGTGGTACGTTGCTCCAGTAACTGCGGTGCTCTGAATCATGAAAGCAAGGATTGTACTGTCATTCTGTTGGGTATTTACTTCGCTCGGGGTTGTTTCAGTTCCAGACGATATGAGCTTGTCCTGTTGCCTGTTGGACTGTCCATATACAATTGTGCAGTGTCCGCAATTCCGCATCCAAATCATTGGAGCTTGATTAGTCTGATGCTCGGAGCTATTGATTGATAAAAACAATTGGATGCATTTGTTTGATTCAGAAAACAGCTTATACTACTACTTCATCGTAGTAATGGTGTTTCGATTTGATAGAATTGAGTTGAGCTAAGCTATCAAATCCACCAAACCGAACCTGATGAGTGGTGAGTGGTGACCAGGATTGGCTTGTTTTCACCTGTTTGCAGTCCTGAATCTGAACACCTCCTTTAGGTGAGACCAAAGTGCTACGTTCAGTATCACTTTTCTGTACAATGTGTGCAAGTTCGGCATCCAAGTACTACATGACTGTATTCACCTTTTCTCGGTGGTTAGCATGCAGTTGCCCCTTTTTTTGTGTGTAGTCACTCAAGCAGCACTAGGCTGCTGGCGACCTTGTGATTGGTGACCACACGATCGAATCACGGGTTTCACCGTGCCCATTCTCAACTAAAAAGCCAACTCACCAACACCTTTTTGTGCATAAACGACCTGGCTAAGGAGTACGCTGGAGTACTGTAGTGTGAACACTGCACACACTCTGGCCTTATTTGGGGACGAAAGCACATTGCTATTTGTACTTGTACGTATGTATATATATACAAGTACATCGACCTAACTATCATTGACCCTGTGATGGCGAGATGATTTCATCCTCAACTCCAAGCACCATCCCTTCCCAGGACAATACAATTAAGTTCCCTGTGTAGTATATCTTATATATACAGGTAATGTTGGAAGGAAAACGTGAAAACTAAAATAGACTCATTCCTCGTCGTTACTAGGCAACTTGGAGCGCATTATTTCAACAGCCGACGAGAAGTCGACATAGCCTAGTATAAAACAGCACGGAATGGAATAAAGTACAAAATAGAATTAAAAAATCGTGATCCAGAAGTGCCTTATCAAAACCCATAGTTGTGTCATTGCCCCTCAGCTCGATTATTACAATCGATTTGACAGATTAAAAAAAAATCTCTTGAAAGAAGAGAGGATAAACTATGAAATAACTTCTTCAAGAATAAAAACGTAGCTCTTCAATTTTGCAAGATTTTCGGTTGTGTTCCCAGAAAAGAAAACTTTTGCACGAGGCCAACTGCAACTTCCACCGGCGCTATCTGTCATCTCCAGCGTGCCCGTCGATCGATGACGGTGGTTACGGTGGTTGCGTGGGCGCTTTCGGCTGTTCCCTTGGCTGGGCGCCCTTCCCTGCCGATCGGCGCCGGGTGAGTCCGGCCAAACTGACGCGCAGCACGGACGCGAAAAAAGAAAAGGGACCTGTGTGCCTTCTCGTGGTCACGGGCTGCCAACAATAATGCGCCGTTGTCCCTGCCGCCGCCGCGCGGCGATCGGTGTGTCCCGCGCGGCAGAGCGCTGTGACCTGCCGTGCCGGCTGCGGGTGGAGCCGTGCACCCACATCGTGGAACACGGACAGGGAGGAGTTGCCCGGCTCGGCTGTTCTCTTGGACATGCATCCGCTGCGCGCCGTGCCCGGCAGGGCACTGTCGCTGCACCTGCACTGTGCTGGATCGGCTGCTTCGATCGGACTAGGTAGCTGTGCTGGTTCTCATCGTGCACACACCAGGCTGCATAGCTATACTATCATCGCTACTCTGGCCGTCTTTCAAGCGTTCTCATTGTACTGTCCTTAGTGTTCAACTGTCTTCACTTTTTGCGAGGAGGAGGTGACAGTCCAACTGCAAATGTGAGTAGCAGCAGCAAGAGGTCCTCTTATTAGTCCTCACTCACTCTCGTTTGCTCTCTCGGTTCCTCAATCCTTGTAGTCGCCGGTGACACGTACTACTCCCGTATCCGCACTGCCCCCGGCTCTCGGAAGCCACCCGACTTCACAGCTAGCCGTCGGTCTCTGTATTTTTTTTTTCCCGAAAGCGAGCTTAGCTTGTCTCCGTAAGCCACCCGACTCCATAAGCGGTCTCCGTATCATGGGCCCCGGCCAGGCGCAGGTCGTTGTACTACAGGGACTGTGGTGCTGCCTTGAATTGGCTTATGGAGATGACAGAGCTAGGAAGAAAAATAAGAATTAAAGAGGTCCAAATTGA
>JADLZK010000344.1:0-11524 GCA_015847255.1 Hyparrhenia diplandra | reverse complement strand
GAATTCAAGGCTTACCGTCCAGGGGTCCTTCACTAGAAGTACCGCCCGAAGGAGCGACTATCAATCAGATTATAGCTTGGCTAAGATAATATGCTTGAAAGTAATAACCGAAAGAGGAACACAACTTTGTCTTACCAAAGTGTAAGTAGATTGTAGAGGTACAAGCGGTGAGTGCAGAGACAAATCCGGCACTCCAGAGCCTCCTAGGAACCGCGGAACCGAGGGGCACTCAGAGCAACTCCGGGTAGAAGGAGCCAAATCTCCTTCTAGCTCTCCCTCTCTCACTCTCTAGAATTAGAATGGGGATAGAGGTAGAAAACTCCCTCTCTCTTGCTTCTCTTGTGCTTGTAGCTCCTTGAGGTGTATTGTGTTGTGTCCAAATGAGAGAGAGGGTCCTCCTTTTATAGCTTGAGTGGAGGGGTGTCTTTGCAAATGTGCCTCCTCCCTCCATTATGGCCAAAAACCGACCAAGGGGCGGTTTTCAGGTTCAACGCCTTAGGGACAACACCGCCACTCAGGCGTTCTCTGGTGTAGTGAACACGCCTCAGCGGCGGCCCACCGGCGAAGACATGTCTTGACGCACCCTAAGGTGCGGTCGCACCCATCCCGAGCTAAATCGGCCCAAACTTGGCGTGGCGTCCTCTTCGTTGTGTTGGGCTTGGTGTTGGTGTTGGGCGGCTTGAGTTTGTGACCCAAAGCGAGGTAATTTGATTTGGCTTGCCATTTTGCTCCTTTGGGCCTTTTTCTATTTATTGTTTTTATTCTTACTTTCTTTGTATTTTTGGCCCAAAAGTGCACATATCACGTCTTTGTACACCGCAAAAGCCAAATATACACCAAAACTATGGAATGTGTGAGATTATAAACCCTATTTCTAGGTTGTTTTTGGTGTATGTTGGTGGTATATGATCACGAAGTTGGTTCACAGTCAACAAACTCCCCACACTTAGCCCTTTACTCGTCCTCGGTGAAGGCGTGAGGGACTAAAAGTGGTTCAATCTCCAAGATGTAGACACGCATACAAGTTATTCGAGGCCTCACAGCTTTGTGAGCATTCAAGAGTGTCTACCATGTTATCTTGAGCGATTGAGCAATGGAGCGGCATGAATTCGTATCTCCTTGCTACTTCTCATGTGCAAAAAAACTTGGTTGATTTTTGGATTTTTAAAGATAAAAATAGCAATGCTCCATGGTTGATTCTCTCATAGTCACTCATTTTTGTGTTTCCTTACCAAAGCACTCTTCAGCTCTCACTCATCCTATCTTTTTTTGCGGTGTTTTGTGGATCTTTGGAGTGGAGTGATGCATACGTACCTCTGTATGTGTTGTCGGGTCAAACTACGGATCGTTGGAAAGAGGTGCCATACTCCTAGATCGAAATGTGCAAAAAGTGTGTGGAAAATATTTTTGGTATTTTTGTGGTTACTCCTTGACTCATGATCTCTCTCTCTTTTGTGTATGCTTTTGCCTTTGGAGAATCTGAGGCTACTTTTCTTCTATCTTTTCTTCTTTCTCTGGAGATGTGACAGGCTCTACTAAGCCCTCGGACATGTGTGTCCATTTTTCATCTCTTTTTCTCTTCTCTTTTTACTTTTGCATCACTCTTTTGCATGATACTTTTGTAATGCCAGGGGAGATGATCATGTTGTGACAGATGGAGTATTTGGTTATTTGTGGATGGTAGGGGTGCATGTTGCAATGTATGAAGATTCTCATTGTGAGAATCGGTACATATATGTGAATTATCGTGTTTTAGATCTTGATTATGAGCCTCTCTCATAGCGAGATCAACGGGCACGACAAAACTCAACATGCTGGCCAGTGGACCTGAGTAGGATATTCATGTCATTATTAGGGCTTTGGTAGGATTTGTCTAAGTCAAGCGAGGGGCATGCTTTATTTAATTTTTGAAATAAAACCAAGTCTCATTGCATAAGAGAGCAAGTGTCAAGTCATTCTACCATATCTCAAAAGCTCACTTATTTAGTTGAACATGTAAAAAGTTCCCTAGCAGTAGTTGCTCATCAAAGTATGGTTTTTGGCGAGGAATAAAAGTGTATGCATGCCATGAATCAATTGGTAGACTAGAGATGGAGTTTTGCCAACTTGGTTCGAGGGTTTAGCCGGGAGTTTAAAACATAGGAGGGAGAAGATATGTCACAAGTCAAAAAAATTTGAATTTATAAATTGCATTACCTTTGACTTGTGAGAGGCGTGAGCCTCCCCACACTTGTTTTTTGTACCTACTTTTTAATTTTTCTTTTTTGCACAAGGACAAAAAAACAAAGTGGAGACAAACACAACATTCAAAAAGACAAGCTTTATTGAATTTAAAAACAAAAGAGAAACTACTATTTGGCATCGCTGATAATTCATAAATCTTTTTGAAATAAAAAGTCTATTCTATCGAGCTCTTGGTTGAAATAAAAAGTCCTTTGTGCGAGTCCCAATCTTTGTTGACTTGATTGATGACAACGTGAGTCAGCCATATACTTGTAGTCTCTTGATTCCCGAGTTCTTGCTATCTTGAGGCCATGGATGAGTGCTTTATACTCGCCTCGTTGTTTTGTAGCTTGCCACATGATTTGTAGCACGTACTTGAGTTGTCTTCCTTACGGGAGATATGAATAAAATCCGGCTCTGCTCCCCTAGCTTCAGCGATCCATCGAAGTACATGTTCCAATGCTTCTTGATGTAAGTCGGGATATGGAGTTGTTCGCGACTCTGTCCATTCGCTAATGAAATCTAGAAGTGAGTAGGGATTTGATTGCTCTTCTTGGGGTGAATTCTAGATTCAATGCTCAGGAGTTCTCATGCCCACTTTGATATGCGGCTGTTGATTCTACGTTCCTCGAGGGATATCGCCTAGTGGTGAGTCGAGTCCTGCTTGTGATCTTATATTTTGTCGAGTAGTGTCGTAGCTTCCTTGATGTGATCGGTATGGAATAGAGTTGTTTTTATGCGTGAGGGTATCGAGCCTTGGACTCGGATAGAACCTCGCTCATGTAGTAGCTTATTATGGTGACATGCTCGATGTTTATAGAGTTGTTTTTTTGGCCATATACCAGGTGATAGGGTGACATGCAGATGGGGAGCTTTGTATGCTTTGTCAGATAAGCCCAAAAGGCGTCGGGTAGCTTATTTTTCCGACCCTTCCCCATCTAGTTGACCGTCTTACGCGAGGATGTTCTTTATTTTGCTTATTTGACATTTCGAGCTTGCATTTGGTTTCTAGGATGATAAGGGGGTAGCTATGTGTGTGCTTTCGGTGCCAAGTTCTTTTCGGGGAATGTTGCGAGATGCCTTGTCCTTGAAGTGTGATCCTCAGTCACTTACTACCATGCGAGGCATTCCAAAAGCGAGGGGAAAAAATCACTTCATGGAACATCTTAGAGCATGTTTGGCGTCGGCAACTCACGCATGGTAATGCTTCTACCCACTTACGACACGTAATCCACTTTGCCACCAAGATATACTACGTAATCGCCGGACTTTGGGAATGGTCCCATGTAGTCAATGCCCCACACATCAAATATTTCTATTTGAAGGTTGTAGTGTAGGGGCATTGCGTCGCTGGCTATTATACCTCCGGTCTTACGGCGGCTATAGCATCTTCGATGAACTCCTTAGGTAACCATTACATTGTTGGCGGAGAAGAACCGCCTTTGCCGATTTTTGGCTTAGTCGCGGAATACTCGAATTGGTAGGCATAAAGGCGATGCATGGCATTTTCTATGATTTTGCATCCCTTACGCGCTTGAGTGCGCATCTTCTTAACCAAACCATCTGCGCGCACCACAATACGGTCGGGTTGTCCCAAAAGGTGTGGCGTCGCTTTCTACTTGGAGCTTTAAGCGGTCCTCCCGGGGGTACATAACTTTTGTAACCGTGAAGTTGACAATGTTTTCATTACCATGGGTTGGTGTCCGAATCACCTTTAGTAGCATATGCGTCGGCGTAGGTAATCATTGATTGGTGGATTCATGTTAGTTACCTACATGCAGCGACAAATGATACACCTTGATATTCTCTACTCCTTTTATCTTTTATTTCTAGATCAAATTCTTGGAAGCGGAAAAATCAGTAGGATCAAATGAGGTTAGCGTCTTTCTTAGTGAGAAGATACTTAAGGGGCAGCGTGAAAGTCAGGGTGTAAGCGATTATCTTTGCACCCACTAAGTAAGAGCGAAACTTCTCTATAGCGAAGACTACCGCGAGGACTCTTTTTCTATGGTAGCGTAGTTTAAGCGGGCTCTGTTAGAGTCTTGCTAGCATATGCGATTGCATCTTTGCTTCTTATCCTTGGTTTTGGCCTAGGACCGCACCAGCGGCATAGTAAGCTAGCATCGCACATGATTTCAAATGGAAATGACCAATCAGGGGTTGGATGATCGAGCGAGATGAGTGCTTTCTTAAGGGTTTTCGGCGTGCATGCACTCATCTGTGAAGTCGAAAAGGAGCATCTTTGGCTAACGAGGTTACATTGAGGGGTCTAGAGATTTGTGAAAAAAATCTTTTTATGAACCTCTGTAGAACCACATGTCCTAGGAAGCTGCGGATTCCTTTGGCGTTCAGCGGGGAGGTAGCTTTTTGATAATGTCTATCTTAGCTTTGTCTACCTCAATCCCCCTCTCGGACCTTAAGTGTCCAAAACGATACCTTCGGACCATGAAATGGCACTTTTTCCCAATTAAGCGCGAGGTCGCTTTTCTTGGATTTGCAAGACCCTATCTAAATTCTTAGGACAACTATCAAAAGTCTTCTCATAGGCGGCGAAATGCGTCCGTAAAGACTTCCATGATCTCTTCAATCGTAATGCGAGATATGACATCATACACTTACCATTTGGAAAAAGCGGGGTGCATTACAACCAAATGACATTCTCGATGCGCATAGGTTGGAGTATGGGCATGTGAATGTAGTCTTGCTTTGGTCATGAGGGGGTGGATCCCGGGATACAGTGATAGCGAATGCGAAAAGATCAAAAACAAAAGAAAGAATGTTTAAGCTAACCATTCCAACATTTCATCAATGTAGGCGAGTGATCTTTTCTTAGTTGCCTTGTTAAGTTTTCTATAGTCGTGCACATTCTCCACCCCGTGACTTGTCTTTGTGGAATGAGTTCATTCTTTGAGTTCTCAAAAGCGGCGAGTCATTCCTCCCCTTTTTAGGGACCACTTGGGTAGGCTAACCCAATTTGCTATGTAGTGCGGGATAAATTATCGTGAAGGAGGATTTGAGAACTTCCTTCTTCCGCGACTTCCGCGCCCGTTATTGAGCCCAACTGCGGGGTTGCGTGATGGGAATGCTTGGAAGGGGATCAATAGGTATGCGATGTGTGTGCAAAGTGTTGGGCTTACCCCTTTTAGATCTTGCGAAAAATACCCAAAGCCAGATCTATGCTTCTCTAAGGCAATGAGTTGGGGCGTGTCTCGGTCACTAAGTTTATCACTAATGATACTTTGGAGTTTGTGTATACGCCCGTTTAGGAGAGAAGACTTGCCTTAGCGTAGGCAGAGGGTTTAAAGCTCAAGCTGAGTAGTCATTCTTCCTCTTGAGGAAGTTCTATGAGTTTTCCACGAGTGAGTCCTCTTCTTCTATGAAGAATTGGGCATCAAGTTCTAGATACGTCTCGGGGGTTATCATAGAGCATGACTCCCATGACCTCCTCGGGCATGTCATCATTGTGGAGAGAGTGCATCCTGCGAGTTTTTTTAGCTCGTGTGGCTGGGAATCGAAAAATAAATTTCTCCCCAACTTGACATCTAGATCCCGAATTTTTGATAGATCAAGAATCTTTTTCCAAGGGATGCCCGATTAGGGATGTCAAAAATCTTGGACATCAAAAAAATATGAAAGTCAAAAGAAAATTTGACATCCTTATCTTTGAAGAACTTGGTCATGTATAATCTCCGGCATTCTAAGGTGGTTCGAGTCTTTTCGTGCGCAATGTCAGAAAGGTATGGGTTATGAAAGGCTCTCCCTACGAGGGCATTAGCATAGTTTTTGGACATGATGTTTTACACCTACCATAGGGTTATACATGACTTCCACCAATTCCCTTTGATGTGCGCAAAGAGAGGTGTAGAGGGACAAGGTATCCAAATTTCTTGAGAGCGATCCTTCCCCTCATGCAACCACTCTAAGCTCATGATAGCGATCGGCACCTTAATGGATTCCTTGAGAAAAAAGTTAGTCAAGGGGGTTCATTGAGGCAGTGACGAGGGGCTGAGTGGTTTCTTCCGGCATTAAGTAATTGAGAGCTTTTACCGAATTCTTACGTAAGATCGGCCTCGAAAAAGCGAGAGATCCGAACATCGCGGTCTCTTTTTCTTTGGTTTTTAGTTCGAGGCGAGGGTTTCTCTAGAGGTGTGTCGGGTTTGACTTTGGCAGAAGAGACCTCCTCTAGGATACTGCTTGGGTTCTACATGGATGGGTTCTAGCGGAGGAGTATTCTCAAGAATACGGTTTTAGGAGAGCTTCTCCTTCCGCTGGGGTTTTATGTGAAAATGACCCTCCGGCGGTTGTGTCAAGCGGTAGGGGCGAGTTGCTCTATCCAAAGCCTAGCCAAAAAAATCTTTGTAAAAAGCACATGGTTTTGGGATGGGCGAGTTTGGGCCGGATCGGTAAGAGTGGAAAAAAATGGTCCCGAGTCTGCACCTATGGTTTTCACCCTCTATTTGTCGGAAGTTGAGTACCTCTTGTCGCTGGGGGCCGCGATTACGGATAAAGGATAGAGAGCGAGGCGAGAATCTATTCGCTTGATTCTTCCCATTCTCCTTTTACCAACCCTACGTTATGGGCATACCATTGTTTACGCTCTCGGTGAGAGAGAATGGAAACTTGATTTCCCCGCAATGTATGCGTGTGTCATGCCGCAATCGTCGGGGCATGCACGGAGCTGCTCAAACTCCCTTAGGTGATGGTATGGATTTTTCATATTCCAAGCTTTGAAAAAAGCTTGGGCTGAACCATGGCAATAAAGCCGGGGCGGAGCTCATAATCACGAAGGCTGTGATTGGCCGAGTTGGCGTGGTTCTAAGAGCTCGCCCTTAGGAGGCGGAAAGGGTTTGTAGAGTAGGTAGCTCCATGGGTAAGCGAGAAAATGTTTTTGTATTTTTCTTGGAGACTACAAGGCACCGCGAGATTCGACTAGGTCCGAAATACAACTTCGACAACCGTCCCGACAGCGGCGCGAGAAATGCTTGTTGGTGTTTCTTAGCGAAAGCGGCAAAAGTCCATAGCGCCGCGGGGAAATACCGTTGTAGCACTTCACCGGGTGGTATTCGAGGTATACGTATATTTCTCGAGGGGGCGGTATGTGTAGAGGGCTTTTGTATCTATGTCTACCCTAGGCAAGGGTTAAGCTTCTAAAGAGGAATGAGGTATCTTTATGGGTTGACACTCTCGGGCGGGATCACTGTCGTGCGTTATCACTCCTCGCCGAGACGCGAGCAATGCGCTAAAGCTGGGATGGGACCGGCAATTGCAGCTGCGCCACACCCGAGCGTGGGGAGATTACAAAAGGAGCCGGACAAAGGCGTACCGGCGACCCGGCCACCACCCTCAGACCGTGGGATGCAGCCACAAAGAGATAGAAATCGCTAGATCCGGACACCCGTTTTGCAGCATTGATTACACTACTTTCGGTGTGAATTCAAGGCAAACACCGTCGCAGGGGTCCTTCACTAGAGTACGCGCCGAAGAACGACTATCAATCCGCTTAAGATTATATGCGGCTAAGATAGCTATGCTTGAAAGTAATAGCGAAAGGAACACAGCTCTGTCTTACCAAAGTGTAAGTAGATTGTAGAGGTACAAGCGCGAGATACCCAGACAAATCAGAGCACTCGGGCCTCCTAGGAACCCGTGCGGAACACGGGCACTCCGAACAACTCAGGGTAGGAAGGAGCCAAAGTCTCCTTCTAGCTCTCCCTCTCTCACTCTCTAGAATTAGAATGGGGATAGAGGTAGAGGTAAACTCTCTCTCTCTCTCTCTCTCTTGCTTCTCTCTTGTGCTTGCTTGGCTCCTTGAGGTGTATTGTGTTGTGTCAAATGAGAGAGAGGGTCACTCCTTTTTATAGCTTGAGTGGAGGGGGTGTCTTTGCAAATGTGCCTCCCTCCCTCCATTATGGCAAAACCGACCAAGGGGAGGCGGTTTTCAGGTTCAACGCCGCCAGGGACAACACCGCCCCAAGCGTTCTCTCGGGTGTAATGTGAGCCGCCTCGCGAAGGCGAGCCCCCAGGCGGAAGACATGTCTTGGCCGCACCTAAGGTGCTGATCGCACCCTGCTCGAGCCCAAATCATGCCCAAACTTGGCGTGGCGTCCTCTTTTTCGTTGTGTTGGGCTTGGTGTTGGTGTTGGGCGCTTGAGTTTGTGACCCAAGCGAGGTAATTTGATTTGGCTTGCCATTTTGCTCCTTTGGGCCTTTTTTTCTATTTATTGTTTTTTTATTCTTACTTTTTCTTTGTATTTTGGCCCAAAGTGCACATATCTGTCTTTGTACCGCAAAGCCAAATATACACCAAAACTATGGAATGTGTGAGATTATAAACCCTATTTCTAGGTTGTTTTGGTGTATGTTGACGGTATATGATCACGAAGTTGGTTCACAGATCAACAAACTCCCCCACACTTAGCCCTTTACTCGTCCTCGAGTGAAGGCGTAGGAACTAAAAGTGGTTCAATCTCCAAGATGTAGACACTGCATACAAGTTATTCAGGGCCTCACGCTTTGTGAGCATTCAAGAGTGTCTACCATGTTATCTTGAGCGATTGAGCAATGGAGCGGCATGAGTCAGTATCTCCTTGCTACTTCTCATGTGCAAAAGACTTGGTTGATTTTTGGATTTTTTTAAAGATAAAAATAGCAATGCTCCATGGTTGATTCTCTCATAGTCACTCATTTTTTGTGTTTCCTTACCAAAGCACTCTTCGCTCTCACTCATCCTATCTTTTTTGCGGTGTTTTTGTGGATCTTTTGGAGTGGAGTGATGCATACGTACCTCTGTATGTGTTGTCGGGTCAAACTACGGATCGTTGGAAAGAGGTGCCATACTCCTAGATCGAAATGTGCAAAAGTGTGTGGAAAAATATTTTTTTGGTATTTTTTTGTGGTTACTCCTTGACTCATGATCTCTCTTTTTTTCTTTTTGTATGCCTTTTGGAGAGATACGAGGCTACTTTTTCTTCTATCTTTCTTCTTTCTCTTTGGAGATGTGGGCTCTACTCGCCCTCGGACACGTGTCCATTTTTCATCTCTTACGTAGCTTTGCATCCTCTTTTTGCATGATACTTTTTATGATAACGAGGAGATGATCATTATTCGGGGCTTTGGTAGGATTTGTCTAAGTCAAACCGAGGGAGCATGCTTTATTTGAATTTTTGAAATAAAACCAAGTCTTATTGCATAAGAGAGCAAGTGTCAAGCCATTCTACCATATCTCAAAGCTCAATTGTTTAGATGAACATGGGGTCCCTAACAGGTAGTTGCTCATCAAAGTATGGTTTTTGGCGAGGAATAAAAGTGTATGCATACCATGAATCAATTGGTAGACTAGAGATGGAGTTTGCCAACTTGGTTCGGAGTTTATGGAGTTTAAAACATAGGAGGAGAAAGATATGTCACAAGTCAAAAATTTGGTTATAATTGCGTACCTTTGACTTGTGAGAGCCATTGAGCCTCCCCACACTTGTTTTGTACCTGCACTAATTTTCTTTTGCACAAGGACAAAAACAAGTGGAGACAAACACAACATTCCAAAGACAAGCTTTTATTGAATTTAAAAACAAAAGAAACTACTTTTTTTTTGGCATGCGATAATTCATAAATCTTTTTGAAATAAAAGTCTATTCTATCGAGCTCTTGGTTGAAATAAAAAGTCCTTGTGCAGTCCCAATCTTTGTTGACTTGATTGATGACAACATTTGAGTCATATATACTTGTAGTCTCTTGATTCCCGAGTTCTTGCTATCTTGAGGCCATGGATAGTGCTTCATACTACTGCCTCGTTGTTTTGTAGCTTGCCACATGATTTATGCTTTTGTACTTGGTTGTCTTCCTTACGGAGATATGAATAAAATCCGGCTCCCACTCCCCACTAGCTTCAGCGATCCATCGAGTACATGTTCCAATGCTTCTTGATGTCAAAATCCGGGATATGGAGTTGTTTGACGTCTGTCCATTCCGCAATGAAATCAGAAGTGGGCTGATTTGATTGCTCTTCTTGAGGGTGAATTCTAGATTCAATGCTCAGAGTTCTCACTGCACTTTGATATGCGGCTGGTGATTCCTGCGTTCCTACCGAGACCATCAGCCTAGTGGTGAGTCGGTCCTGCTTGCATGATCTTGTAGTGTCGAAGTAGTGTACGTAGCTTCCTTGATGTGATTCGGTATGGAATAGAGTTGTTTTATGCGTGAGGAGTATCGAGGCCTTGGACTCGGATAGAACCACGCATCCGCGTGATGTTAAAAGCTGGCCTCCCCGGGCTTTCTTCGAGTTTGCGAGGGGCTCTTCTCTGCCGCGATGATTGCTTTGGCCCGACCCACTTTGTGATTTGCATTTATGTAGGCGGGGGAGTTCTTCTTGATCCTTTGGAGTGTTAGAGTTTGGGTATGCGTGCAAGGTATTGTTTGAGTTCTTCAAGCCTTGTCGCATCATCTATCCATTTGAACTCTCCCTTGGTCTTGATGGAGTTTGAAGGGTTAGCCCTTTCTCTCCAAGCTTGGATATGAATGTCTGTTGAGTGCTGCCATGCACCTGTGAGCCACGGGCGTCCTTGATGCTTGGGGTTGTGTCATCATCGATGATTGCCTTGATTTGCTTGTTCTTGGCTTCAATGCCTCTTTCTTGTGACCAAGAAACCTAGTAGGCCACGATGGTACTCCAAAAAGGCGCATTTGATTTGGGGTTGAGCTTCCATTTCCATTTGTTGAGGTTCTTGAAGAGTCTCTTCGGATCTGAATCAAAGTTTACGGTTCTCTTGTTTCACCACTCGTCGATCTCGTGTCTTGACATTTTGCCAGTCTGCTCTCCCAAACAAAGATGCAGCCAGTATTGCTCTTTTGTCGTTGCTCAGCGTGCATCACACCGTCCAAGGACATTGTTTTGTAGTAGTAGGCCGCAGAAGGGTGATAAAAGAGATACAGCTACCGATCTTCTTTCTTTAATCTGCGTCGATGGTATCACGAGTAGCAATCCAAGAATGATAGTAGAGCTTATCTGTCTTGTGGAGTCCACTATTTGGTCGATCCTTGGTAGCAGAAGGGATCTTTTTGGGCGGTGTTTGTTTAGGTGCATGTGTAGTCCACACACATGCGCCAATCACGAGGTATTCTTCTTACGAACGAGCAGGGTTGGCGAGCCGGGTTAGGATGTAGGATTTCTCCGATGAACCTAGCTGCGAGTAGTTTTAGCAATCTCCTTCTTGATGGCTTCTTTCTTTTTACTGGTGAGAACTCCTTAGTCTTTGCTTGATGGGTTTTGGATCCCATATTGATGTCGATTACGTGCTCGGTCGGC
>JADLZK010000343.1:0-20780 GCA_015847255.1 Hyparrhenia diplandra | reverse complement strand
AAAACAAAGAAAGTTTCCAATCAGGCTATAGAATCGAGCTAGACTTTTTTTAGGTTGTGGAATCAAATGCCTCACCCTAGAGAACCTAAATTTGAAGAAGTGGACCATTAAAGAGAGTTTTTCTAAGAATCACTTGTCATAGGCCTCAAAGTAGCACGTGTTTAGAGTGAAATCTTGGAATTCCATCGAAAATCTACGTAATGACCCTACATCTACAAGAAGAAACAAGGTACATAGGAGTTAGGGTGGATAGGTTAGATGATGGTAGGATCAATTATATTACGTTCCCCAACCGTTAATATATGTTTTGGATGTGACATTTTGGGAATTTGCTAAGCGCCAATTTTAAGCGTGAACTCAAAACAAAGAGAAGTTTCCAATCCGGCTATAGAATCGAGCAAGACTTTTTTGCGGTTGTGGAATCAAATGCCTCACCCTAGAGAACCTAAACTTGAAGAAGTGGACCATTAGAGTTTTTCTAAGAATCACTTGTCATAGGCCTCAAAAGTAGCACTTGTTTGGAGTGAAAATCTTGGAATTCCATGAAAATCTCTATATCGACCTCTGTTGGAAAAACAAGAAGGGAACGACCACGAATGGGTACATCGAAGTTAGGGTGGATAGGATAGATGATGGGAGGATCAATTACATTCGCGTTCCCTAACGTTAAAATATGTTTTACGTATTTGACATTTAGGGAAGGGACTTGCTTGATTCAGCCTTGAACCCAAAACAAATGAAGTTTCCAATCCGGCTATAAGAATCGAGCTAGACTTTTTTGCGGTTGGGGAATCAAATTAAAATCACCCTAGAAAACCTAAATTTGAACAAGTGGACCATTAGAGGTTTTTCTATGAATCACTTGTCATAGGCCTCAAAGTAGCACTTGTTTAGAGTGAAATCTTGGAATTCCATCAAAAATCTCTATGCGACCTCAATCTTTACTGCCAAAAAAGAAGGGGGAGGCGACACCAAATGTACATAGGAAGTTAGGGTTGGATAGGTTAGATGATGGTAGGATCAATTACATTGCGTTCCCCAACCCGTTAATATATGTTTTTCTTGATGTGACATTAGGGATTTTGCGTCTTGATTTTCAGCGTGAACTCAAAACAAAAAGAACTTTCTAATCCGGCTATAAGGCGAGCTAGACTTTTTTTGCGGTTGTAGAATCAAATGCCTCACCTAGAAACCTAAATTTGAAGAAGTGGACCATTAGAGGAGTTTTTCTAGAATCACTTGTCATAGGCCTCAAAGTAGCACTTGTTTAGAGTGAAATCTTGGAATTTCCATCAAAATCTCTATATTAGGCCTACACGTGCGAAACAAGAAGGGGAGCGACACGAAAGGTACATAGGAAGTTAGGGTGGATAGGTTATATGATGGTAGGATCAATTACATTGCGTTTCCCCAACCGTTAATATATGTTTACCGGATGTGACATTTAGGGACTCTTGCGCTGATTTCAGCGTGAACTCAAAACAAAAAGAACTTTCAATCGGCTATAGAATCGAGCTAGACTTTTTTGGTAGTTGTGGAATCAAATGCCTCACCTAGAAAACCTAAATTTGAAGAACTGAACCATTAGAGTTTTTCTAAGAATCACTTGTCATAGGCCTCAAAGTAGCACTTGTTTAGGTAAATCTTGGAATTCCATCAAAAATCTCTATGTAACCTACGTTACCAAAACAAGAAAGGGAAGCATTACGAAAGGTACATAGGAAGTTAGGGTGGATAGGTTAGATGATGGTAGGATCAATTACATTCGTTCCCCAACCCCGTTAATATATGTTTACGGATGTTGACATTTGGGGGTCTTTTGTTGATTTCAGCGTGAACTCAAAACAAAGAAGTTTCCAATCCGGCTATATGTCGAGCTAGACTTTTTGTTTGGAATCAATCAAATGCCTCACCCTAGAAACCTAAATTTGAAGAAGTGGACCATTAGAGTTTTTCTAAAAATCACTTGTCACTAGGCCTCAAAGTAGCACTTGTTTTAGGGTGAAATCTTGGAATTCCATAAAAAATCTCTATGTCGACCTACGTCACAAAAAAGAAGAGCGACACGAAAGGTACATAGGAAGTTAGGGTGGATAGGTTAGATGATGGTAGGATCAATTACATTGCGTTCCCCAACCCGTTAATATATGTTTTTTACGGATGTGACATTTTAGGGGGCTGCTTTGGCTTGATTTTATTTGAACTCAAAAACAAAGAAAGTTTCCAATCCGGCTATAGAATCGAGCTAGACTTTTTGGCGGTTGTGGAATCAAATGCCTCACCCTAGAAAACCTAAAATTTGAAGAGAAGTGGACCATTAGAGGCATTTTTTCTAAAAAGAATCACTTGTCATAGGCCTCAAAGTAGCACTTGTTTAGAGTGAAATCTTGGAATTCCATGAAAATCTCTATATGCGACCTCTGTAGTAAAACAAGAAGGGAAGCGACACGAAAAGGTACATAGGAAGTTAGGGTGGATAGGTTAGATGATGGTAGGATCAATTACATTGGGTTCCCCAACCGTTAATATATGTTTCTAGGATGTGACATTTTAAAGGCTTTTAGCGGCTGATTTTATTTGAACTCAAAAACAAAGAAACTTTCCAATCCGGCTATAAGTCGAGCTAGACTTTTTCTTGGTTGTGGAATCAAATGCCTCACCCTAGAAAACCTAAATTTGAAGAAGTGGACCATTAGAGAGTTTTCACAAGAATCACTTGTCATAGGCCTCAAAGTAGCACTTGTTTTAGAGTGAAATCTTGGAATTCCATCAAAAATCTCTATAATAGACCTCGTGCTACAAAAAAAGAAGGGAGCGACACGAAAATGTACATATGAAGTTAGGGTGGATAGGTTAGATGATGATGTAGGATCAATTACATTCGTTCCCCAACCGTTAATATATGTTTACGGATGTGACATTTAGGGGGGCTTGCGTCTTGTTTTTCTTGAACTCAAAACAAAGAAAGTTTCCAATCCGGTATAGAATCGAGCTAGACTTTTTGGCGGTTGTGGAATCAAATGCCTCACCCTAGAGAACCTAAATTTGAAGAAGTGGATCATTAGAGAGTTTTTCTAAGAATCACTTGTCATAGGCCTCAAAAGTAGCACTTGTTTAGAGTGAAATCTTGGAATTCCATGAAAATCTCTATGTGTCGACCTAAGTCGAAACAAGAAGAAGAGCGACACGAAAGGTACATAGGAAGTTAGGGTGGATAGGTTAGATGATGGTAGGATCAATTACATTCGTTCCCCAACCGTTAATATATGTTTTTTGGATGTGACATTAGGGACTTACTTGATTTCAGCGAACTCAAAACAAAGAACTTTCCAATCCGGCTATAGAATCGAGCTAGACTTTTTTCATGGTTGTGGAATCAAATGCCTCACCCTAGAAAACCTAAATTTGAACAAGTGGACCATTAGAGTTTTTCTAAGAATCACTTGTCATAGGCCTCAAAAAGTAGCACTTGTTTAGAGTGAAATCTTGGAATTCCATCGAAAATCTCTATAATAGACCTAAATGCTGCAAAACAAGAAGGGAAGCGACACGAAAAGTACATAGGAAGTTAGGGTGGATAGGTTAGATGATGGTAGGATCAATTACATTGCGTTCCCCAACCGTTAATATATGTTTACGGATGTGACATTAGGGGGTTTGGCGTTGATTTCAGCGTGAACTCAAAACAAAGAGAACTTTCAATCCGGCTATATGTCGAGCTAGACTTTTTCCTGGTTGTGGAATCAAATGCCTCACCCTAGAAAACCTAAATTTGAAGAAGTGGACCATTAGAGAGTTTTTCTAAGAATCACTTGTCATAGGCCTCAAAGTAGCACTTGTTTAGAGTGAAATCTTGGAATTCCATCAAAAATCTCTATATTGAAACTACACTTACCCGAAACAAGAAGGGAACGACATAGAAAGGTACATAGGAAGTTAGGGTGGATAGGTTAGATGATGGTAGGATCAATTACATTGCGTTCCCCAACCGGTTAATATATGTTTTACGGATGTGACATTTAGGGACTTTTCTTGCTTGATTTCAGAACTCAAAACAAAGAAACTTTCCAATCCGGCTATAGAATCGAGCTAGACTTTTTGGCGGTTGTGGAATCAAATGCCTCACCCTAGAAAACCTAAATTTGAAGAAGTGGACCATTAGAGAGTTTTCTAAGAATCACTTGTCATAGGCCTCAAAGTAGCACTTGTTTTAGAGTGAAATCTTGGAATTCCATGAAAATCTCTATATGGACCTACGTGCGAAAACAAGAAGGGGAGCGACACGAAAGGTACATAGGAAGTTAGGGTGGATAGGTTAGATGATGGTAGGATCAATTACATTCGTTCCCCAACCATTAATATATGTTTTACGGATGTGACATTTAGGGACATTTCTTTGCGTTGATTTCAGCGTGAACTCAAAACAAAGAAAGTTTCAATCCGGCTATAGAATGGAGGCTAGACTTTTTTGGTAGGTTGTGGAATCAAATGCCTCACCTAGAGAACCTAAATTTGAAGAAGTGGACCATTAGAGTTTTTTCTAAGAATCACTTGTCATAGGCCTCAAAGTAGCACTTGTTTTAGAAATGAAATCTTGGAATTCCATCAAAATCTCTATATCGACCTACGTTACCAAAACAAGAAGGGAGCGACACGAAAGGTACATAGGAAGTTAGAATTGGATAGGTTAGATGATGGTAGGATCAATTACATTGGGTTCCCCAACCGTTAATATATGTTTTTAGATGTGACATTTAGGGGAATTTGCTTGCGTCTTTGATTTCAGCGTTGAACTCAAAACAAAGAAGAACTTTCCAATCCGGCTATAGAATCGAGCTAGACTTTTTTTGGCGGTTGTGGAATCAAATTAAACCTCACCCTAGAAGAACCTAAATTTGAAGAAGTGGACCATTAGAGAGTTTTTCTAAAAAATCACTTGTCATAGGCCTCAAAGTAGCACTTGTTTAGAGTGAAATCTTGGAATTCCATCGAAAATCTCTATATTAGACCTACGTCTTGCGAAACAAGAAGGGAGCGACATAAAAGTTACATAGGAAGTTAGGTTGGATAGGTTAGATGATGGTAGGATCAATTACATTAGGTTCCCCAACCGTTAATATATGTTTTGGATGTGACATTTAGGGACTGCTTGTTGCCAGATTTTTAGCGTGAACTCAAAACAAAAAAGTTTCCAATCCGGCTATAGAATGAGCTAGACTTTTTTGGTAGTTGTGGAATCAAATGCCTCACCCTAGAAACCTAAATTTGAAGAAGTGGACCATTAGAGTTTTTCTAAGAATCACTTGTCAAAGGCCTCAAAGTAGCACTTGTTTAGAGTGAAATCTTGGAATTCCATCAAAAATCTCTATGTAGACCTACGTGCCAAACAAGAAGGGGAGCGACATGAAAGGTACATAGGAAGTTAGGGTGGATAGGTTAGATGATGGTAGGATCAATTACATTGCGTTCCCCAACCGTTAATATATGTTTTACGGATGTGACATTTAGGGATTTTGCTAAGCGTATTTTCAGCGTGAACTCAAAACAAAGAGAAGTTTCCAATCCGGCTATAGAATCGAGCTAGACTTTTTTGCGGTTGTGGGAATCAAATGCCTCACCCTAGAGAACCTAAATTTGAACAAAGTGGACCATTAGAGAGTTTTTCTAAGAATCACTTGTCATAGGCCTCAAAGTAGCACTTGTTTAGAGTGAAATCTTGGAATTCCATCAAAAATCTCTATGTCGACCTACGTACCAAAACAAGAAGGGAGCGACCACGAAAGGTACATAGGAAGTTAGGGTGGATAGGTTAGATGATGGTAGGATCAATTACATTCGTTCCCCAACCCGTTAATATATGTTTTACGGATGTGACATTTAGGGGCTTGCTTGCGCTGATTTCAGCACGTGAACTCAAAACAAAGAAGTTTCCAATCCGGCTATAGAATCGAGCTAGACTTTTTTCAAGCGGTTGTGGAATCAAATACCTCACCCTAGAGAACCTAAATTTGAACAAGTGGACCATTAGAGAGTTTTTCTAAGAATCACTTGTCATAGGCCTCAAAGTAGCACTTGTTTAGAGTGAAATCTTGGAATTCCATCGAAAATCTCTATGTGCGACCTACGTACAAAACAAGAGAAGGGGGCGACACGAAAGGTACATAGGAAGTTAGGGTGGATAGGTTAGATGATGGTAGGATCAATTACATTCGTTTCCCCAACCGTTAATATATGTTTACGGATGTGACATTTAGGGACTGCTTTGCGTTGATTTCAGTATGAACTCAAAACAAAGAAGTTTCCAATCCGGCTATAGAATCGAGCTAGACTTTTTTTTACGGTTGTGGAATCAAATGCCTCACCCTAGAAAAACCTAAATTTGAACAAGTGGACCATTAGAGAGTTTTTCTAAGAATCACTTGTCATAGGCCTCAAAGTAGCACTTGTTTTAGAGTGAAATCTTGGAATTCCATCAAAATCTCTATAATATGCCTACGTTACGAAAACAAGAAGGGGAGCGACACGAAAGGTACATAGGAAGTTAGGGTGGATAGGTTAGATGATGGTAGGATCAATTACATTCTGGGTTCCCCAACCCGTTAATATATGTTTTACGGATGTGACATTTAGATTTCTAGTGCTGATTTCAGCAAAACTCAAAACAAGAAGAAGTTTCCAATCCGGCTATAGAATCGAGCTAGACTTTTTGGCGGTTGTGGAATCAAATGCCTCACCCTAGAGAACCTAAATTTGAAGAAGTGGACCATTAGAGAGTTTTTCTAAGAATCACTTGTCATAGGCCTCAAAGTAGCACTTGTTTAGAGTGAAATCTTGGAATTCCATGAAAATCTCTATAATAGACCTACGTCTTAGAAACAAGAAGGGAACGACCACGAAAGGTACATAGGAAGTTAGGGTGGATAGGTTAGATGATGGTAGGATCAATTACATTCGTTCCCCAACCGTTAATATATGTTTTACGGATGTGACATTTAGGAATTTGCTAGCGTTGATTTCAGCGTGAACTCAAAACAAAGAGAAGTTTCCAATCCGGCTATAGAATCGAGCTAGACTTTTTTTTTAGCGGTTGTGGAATCAAATGCCTCACCCTAGAGAACCTAAATTTGAACAAATTGGACCATTAGAGAGTTTTTCTAAGAATCACTTGTCATAGGCCTCAAAGTAGCACTTGTTTAGAGTGAAATCTTGGAATTCCATGAAAATCTCTATATAGAGCCTACGTACCAAAACAAGAAGGGGAGCGACACGAAAGGTACATAGGAAGTTAGGGTGGATAGGTTAGATGATGGTAGGATCAATTACATTGGTTCCCCAACCCGTTAATATATGTTTAGGATGTGACATTTAGGGACTTGCTTACTTTGATTTTTCAGCGAACTCAAAACAAAGAAGTTTCTAATCCGGCTATAGAATGAGCTAGACTTTTTTTTGCGGTTGTGGAATCAAATGCCTCACCCTAGAAAACCTAAATTTGAAGAAGTGGACCATTAGAGAGTTTTCTAAGAATCACTTGTCATAGGCCTCAAAGTAGCACTTGTTTAGAGTGAAATCTTGGAATTCCATCAAAAATCTCTATAATGCGACCTACGTCTTAGAAACAAGAAGGGAGCGACACGAAAGTACATAGGAAGTTAGGGTGGATAGGTTAGATGATGGTAGGATCAATTACATTCGTTCCCCAACGTTAATATATGTTTTACGGATGTGACATTAGGGACTGCTTTCTTTGCTGATTTTTTGTGAACTCAAAACAAAAGAAGTTTCCAATCCGGCTATAGAATCGAGCTAGACTTTTTTGCGGTTGTGGAATCAAATGCCTCACCCTAGAAACCTAAATTTGAACAAGTGGACCATTAGAGAGTTTTTCTAAGAATCACTTGTCATAGGCCTCAAAGTAGCACTTGTTTAGAGTGAAATCTTGGAATTCCATGAAAATCTCTATATGCGACCTACGTGCGAAAACTAGAAGGGAGCGACACGAAAAAAGGTACATAGGAAGTTAGGGTGGATAGGTTAGATGATGGTAGGATCAATTACATTGCGTTCCCCAACCCGTTAATATATGTTTTTACGGATGTGACATTTTAGGGGCATTTGCTTTGATTTCAGCGTGAACTACAAACAAAGAAGTTTCCAATCCGGCTATAGAATGAGCTAGACTTTTTTTTTTTTATTGTGGAATCAAATGCCTCACCCTAGAAAACCTAAATTTGAACAAGTGGACCATTAGAGAGTTTTCT
This sequence comes from Hyparrhenia diplandra, assembly GCA_015847255.1. Taxonomy (NCBI): domain Eukaryota; kingdom Viridiplantae; phylum Streptophyta; class Magnoliopsida; order Poales; family Poaceae; genus Hyparrhenia; species Hyparrhenia diplandra. The sequence goes on along the minus strand of JADLZK010000343.1, from coordinate 12,519 downwards.
AAGAATCACTTGTCATAGGCCTCAAAGTAGCACTTGTTTAGAGTGAAATCTTGGAATTCCATCAAAATCTCTATGTAGACCTACGTCTGCAAAACAAGAAGGGGAGCGACCACGAAAGGTACATAGGAAGTTAGGGTGGATAGGTTAGATGATGGTAGGATCAATTACATTGCGTTCCCCAACCGTTAATATATGTTTTACGGATGTGACATTTAGGAATTTTTGGCGTTGATTTTAGCGAACTCAAAACAAAGAAGTTTCCAATCCGGCTATAGAATCGAGCTAGACTTTTTTGATTTGTGGAATCAAATGCCTCACCCTAGAAACCTAAATTTGAACAAGTGGACCATTAGAGAGTTTTTTCTAAGAATCACTTGTCATAGGCCTCAAAGTAGCACTTGTTTAGAGTGAAATCTTGGAATTCCATCGAAAATCTCTATAATAGACCTACGTCTTAAAAACAAAAGGCGGACACGACGAAAGGTACATAGGAAGTTAGGGTGGATAGGTTAGATGATGGTAGGATCAATTACATTGCGTTCCCCAACCGTTAATATATGTTTACGGATGTGACATTTAGGGGCTTGCTACTGATTTTAGCGTGAACTCAAAACAAAGAGAAGTTTCCAATCCGGCTATAGAATCGAGCTAGACTTTTTTTTGATTTGTGGAATCAAATGCCTCACCCTAGAAAACCTAAATTTGAACAAGTGGACCATTAGAGAGTTTTTCTAAGAATCACTTGTCATAGGCCTCAAAGTAGCACTTGTTTAGAGTGAAATCTTGGAATTCCATGAAAATCTCTATGTTGACCTACGTCTGAAAACAAGAAGGGAGCGACACGAAAGGTACATAGGAAGTTAGGGTGGATAGGTTAGATGATGGTAGGATCAATTACATTCGTTCCCCAACCGTTAATATATGTTTACGGATGTGACATTTAGGGACGGTTTGCTTGGCTGATTTTAGCGTGAACTCAAAACAAAGAAAGTTTCCAATCCGGCTATAGAATCGAGCTAACTTTTTTTGTTTGTGTGGAATCAAATGCCTCACCCTAGAAAACCTAAATTTGAACAAAGTGGACCATTAGAGTTTTTTCTAAGAATCACTTGTCATAGGCCTCAAAGTAGCACTTGTTTAGAGTGAAATCTTGGAATTCCATGAAAATCTCTATATAAACCTACGTCTTGGAGAAACAAGAAGGGGGAGCGACACGAAAGGTACATAGGAAGTTAGGGTGGATAGGTTAGATGATGGTAGGATCAATTACATTGCGTTCCCCAACCGTTAATTAATATATGTTTTACGGATGTGACATTTAGGGACTTTGCTTTCCTTGATTTTCAAGTGAACTCAAAACAAAGAGAAGTTTCCAATCCGGCTATAGAATCGAGCTAGACTTTTTTTTTTGATTTGTGGAATCAAATGCCTCACCCTAGAAAACCTAAATTTGAACAAGTGGACCATTAGAGAGTTTTTCTAAGAATCACTTGTCATAGGCCTCAAAGTAGCACTTGTTTAGAGTGAAATCTTGGAATTCCATGAAAATCTCTATAATGGACCTACGTCTGCGAAACAAGAAGGGGAGCGACACGAAAGGTACATAGGAAGTTAGGGTGGATAGGTTAGATGATGGTAGGATCAATTACATTCGTTCCCCAACCCGTTAATATATGTTTTACGGATGTGACATTTAGGGACTGCTAGCTGATTTCAAGCCTGAACTCAAAACAAAGAGAACTTTCCAATCCGGCTATAGGATCGAGCTAGACTTTTTTTTGGCGGTTGTGGAATCAAATGCCTCACCCTAGAAAACCTAAATTTGAAGAAGTGGACCATTAGAGAGTTTTTCTAAGAATCACTTGTCATAGGCCTCAAAGTAGCACTTGTTTAGAGTGAAATCTTGGAATTCCATCCGAAAATCTCTAATGGAAACCTACGTACCAAAACAAGAAGGGAGCGACCACGAAAGTTACATAGGAAGTTAGGATGGATAGGTTAGATGATGGTAGGATCAATTACATTTGCGTTCCCCAACCGTTAATATATGTTTCTAGGATGTGACATTTAGGGAATTTGTTTCTTGCTGATTTTAAGCGAACTCAAAACAAAGAGAACTTTCCAATCCGGCTATAGAATCGAGCTAGACTTTTTGGTGGTTTGTGGAATCAAATGCCTCACCCTAGAAAACCTAAATTTGAAGAAGTGGACCATTAGAGTTTTTCTAAGAATCACTTGTCATAGGCCTCAAAGTAGCACTTGTTTAGAGTGAAATCTTGGAATTCCATCAAAATCTCTATCGACCTACGTCTTGCGAAACAAGAAGGGAACGACACGAAAGGTACATAGGAAGTTAGGGTGGATAGGTTAGATGATGGTAGGATCAATTACATTCGTTCCCCAACCGTTAATATATGTTTACGGATGTGACATTTAGGGCTGCTTTGCGCGTGATTTCAGCGAACTCAAAACAAAGAGAACATTCCAATCCGGCTATAGAATGAGCTAGACTTTTTTTTCCCGGTTGTGGAATCAAATGCCTCACCCTAGAAAACCTAAATTTGAACAAGTGGACCATTAGAGAGTTTTTCTAAGAATCACTTGTCATAGGCCTCAAAGTAGCACTTGTTTAGAGTGAAATCTTGGAATTCCATGAAAATCTCTATATGGAGCCTACGTCTTAGGAAACAAGAAGGGGGAGCGACATAAAAGGTACATAGGAAGTTAGGGTGGATAGGTTAGATGATGGTAGGATCAATTACATTGCGTTCCCCAACCCGTTAATATATGTTTACGGATGTGACATTAGGGAATTTTGCTTGCCCCGATTTCAGCGTGAACTCAAAACAAATAGAAGTTTCCAATCCGGCTATAGAATCGAGCTAGACTTTTTTTGTTTGTGGAATCAAATGCCTCACCCTAGAAAACCTAAATTTGAACAAGTGGACCATTAGAGTTTTTCTAAGAATCACTTGTCATAGGCCTCAAAGTAGCACTTGTTTAGAGTGAAATCTTGGAATTCCATGAAAATCTCTATGTAGACCTAAATACCTTAAAAACAAGAAGGGAACAACACGAAAGGTACATAGGAAGTTAGGGTGGATAGGTTAGATGATGGTAGGATCAATTACATTCGTTCCCCAACCGTTAATATATGTTTTACGGATGTGACATTAGGGATTGCTTTCCTTTATTTCAAAAGCGTGAACTCAAAACAAAGGAGAACTTTCCAATCCGGCTATAGAATCGAGCTAGACTTTTTTCGCGGTTGTGGAATCAAATGCCTCACCCTAGAGAACCTAAATTTGAAGAAGTGGACCATTAGAGTTTTTCTAAGAATCACTTGTCATAGGCCTCAAAAGTAGCACTTGTTTAGAGTGAAATCTTGGAATTCCATCAAAATCTCTATATGTCGACCTACGTAACCAAAACAAGAAGGGAACGCGACATGAAAGGTACATAGGGAAGTTAGGGTGGATAGGTTAGATGATGGTAGGATCAATTACATTTGCGTTCCCCAACCGTTAATATATGTTTTACGGATGTGACATTTAGGGAATCTTTGCTAATTTCAAGTGAACTCAAAACAAAAAGTTTTCAATCCCGCTATAGAATCGAGCTAGACTTTTTTGCGGTTGTGGAATCAAATGCCTCACCCTAGAAAACCTAAATTTGAAGAAGTGGACCATTAGAGTTTTTCTAAGAATCACTTGTCATAGGCCTCAAAGTAGCACTTGTTTAGAGTGAAATCTTGGAATTCCTTGAAAATCTCTATATGGACCTAACATTACCAAAACAAGAAGGGGAGCGACACGAAAGGTACATAGGAAGTTAGGGTGGATAGGTTAGATGATGCTAGGATCAATTACATTGCATTCCCCAACCGTTAATATATGTTTTACGGATGTGACATTTAGGGAATTTTGCGTTGATTTTTGCAGACTCAAAACAAAAAGAACATTTCAATCGGCTATAGAATCGAGCTAGACTTTTTCAGCGATTTGTAGAATCAAATACCTCACCCTAGAGAACCTAAATTTGAAGAAGTGGACCATTAGAGAGTTTTTCTAAGAATCACTTGTCATAGGCCTCAAAGTAGCACTTGTTTAGAGTGAAATCTTGGAATTCCATCAAAATCTCTATAATGGACCTACGTCCTGCGAAACAAGAAGGGAGCGACATGAAAGGTACATAGGAAGTTAGGGTGGATAGGTTAGATGATGGTAGGATCAATTACATTTAAAATCCCCAACCGTTAATATATGTTTCTGGATGTGACATTAGGGACCTTAAGCGCTGATTTTTTGGCCTTGAACTCAAAACAAAGAGAACTTTCCAATCCGGCTATAGAATCGAGCTAGACTTTTTGATTTGTGGAATCAAATGCCTCACCCTAGAAAACCTAAATTTGAAGAAGTGGACCATTAGAGAGTTTTTTCTAAGAATCACTTGTCATAGGCCTCAAAGTAGCACTTGTTTAGAGTGAAATCTTGGAATTCCATCAAAATCTCTATATGGAGACCTACGTACGAAACAAGAAGGGAGCGACACGAAAGGTACATAGGAAGTTAGGGTGGATAGGTTAGATGATGGTAGGATCAATTACATTCGTTCCCCAACCGTTAATATATGTTTACGGATGTGACATTAGGGGCTTTTCTTGCTGATTTCAAGCCTGAACTCAAAACAAAGAAGTTTCCAATCGGGCTATAGAATCGAGCTAGACTTTTTTTGCGGTTGTGGAATCAAATGCCTCACCCTAGAGAACCTAAATTTGAAGAAGTGGACCATTAGAGAGTTTTTCTAAGAATCACTTGTCATAGGCCTCAAAGTAGCACTTGTTTTTAGAGTGAAATCTTGGAATTCCATCGAAAATCTCTATGTGTGACCTACGTACAAAACAAGAAGGGGGCGACACACGAAAGGTACATAGGAAGTTAGGGTGGATAGGTTAGATGATGGTAGGATCAATTACATTGGGTTCCCCAACCCGTTAATATATGTTTTCGGATGTGACATTTGGAGGGACTGCTTGCGCGTTTGATTTCGCAAGCGAACTCAAAACAAAGAGAAGTTTCCAATCCGGCTATAGAATCGAGCTAGACTTTTTTGATTTGTTGGGAATCAAATGCCTCACCCTAAGAGAACCTAAATTTGAAGAAGTGGACCATTAGAGTTTTTCTAAGAATCACTTGTCATAGGCCTCAAAGTAGCACTTGTTTTAGAATGAGAAATCTTGGAATTCCATCGAAAATCTCTATATGACCTACGTCTGCAAAAACAAGAAGGGGAGCGACCACGAAAGGTACATAGGAAGTTAGGGTGGATAGGTTAGATGATGGTAGGATCAATTACATTGCGTTCCCCAACCGTTAATATATGTTTACGGATGTGACATTTAGGGACTTTGTTTGAATTTCAAGCTGAACTCAAAACAAAGAACTTTTCCAATCCGGCTATAGAATCGAGCTAGACTTTTTGAGGTTGTAGAATCAAATGCCTCACCTAGAAAACCTAAATTTGAAGAAGTGGACCATTAGAGAGTTTTTCTAAGAATCACTTGTCATAGGCCTCAAAGTAGCACTTGTTTAGAGTGAAATCTTGGAATTCCATCAAAAATCTCTATGTCGACCTACATTACCAAAACAAGAAGGGGAACGACACGAAAGGTACATAGGAAGTTAGGGTGGATAGGTTAGATGATGGTAGGATCAATTACATTGCGTTCCCCAACCGTTAATATATGTTTTACGGATGTGACATTTTGGGACTTGGCGCTGATTTCAGCACGCGAACTCAAAACAAAGAGAACATTCCAATCCGGCTATAGAATCGAGCTAGACTTTTTGGCTGATTTGTGGAATCAAATGCCTCACCCTAGAGAACCTAAATTTGAACAAGTGGACCATTAGAGTTTTTTCTAAGAATCACTTGTCATAGGCCTCAAAGTAGCACTTGTTTAGAGTGAAATCTTGGAATTCCATCGAAAATCTATATTATGGACCTCGTGCAGAAACAAGAAGGGGAAACGACACGAAAGGTACATAGGAAGTTAGGGTGGATAGGTTAGATGATGGTAGGATCAATTACATTCGTTCCCCCAACCGTTAATATATGTTTACGGATGTGACATTAGGGGCTGATTTCAAGCGTGAACTCAAAACAAAGAGAAGTTTCCAATCCGGCTATAGAATCGAGCTAGACTTTTTGGCGGTTGTGGAATCAAATGCCTCACCCTAGAAAACCTAAATTTGAAGAAGTGGACCATTAGAGAGTTTTTCTAAGAATCACTTGTCATAGGCCTCAAAGTAGCACTTGTTTAGAGTGAAATCTTGGAATTCCATGAAAATCTCTATAATAGACCTATATACCAAAAACAAGAAGGGGAGCGACACGAAAGGTACATAGGAAGTTAGGGTGGATAGGTTAGATGATGGTAGGATCAATTACATTGCGTTCCCCAACCGTTAATATATGTTTACGGATGTGACATTAGGGACTGCTGCGGTGGCCCGATTTCAGCCTATGAACTCAAAACAAAAGAGGTTTCCAATCCGGCTATAGAATCGAGCTAGACTTTTTCGCGGTTGTGGAATCAAATGCCTCACCCTAGAGAACCTAAATTTGAACAAGTGGACCATTAGAGAGTTTTTCTAAGAATCACTTGTCATAGGCCTCAAAGTAGCACTTGTTTAGAGTGAAATCTTGGAATTCCATGAAAATCTCTATTTTTTGATCTGCAAAACAAGAAGAGCGACATGAAAGGTACATAGGAAGTTAGGGTGGATAGGTTAGATGATGGTAGGATCAATTACATTGCGTTCCCCAACCCGTTAAAATATGTTTTACGGATGTGACATTAGGGACTCCACTGCCGATTTCAGCGTGAACTCAAAACAAAGAGAACATTCCAATCCGGCTATAGAATCGAGCTAGACTTTTTGGCGGTTGTGGAATCAAATACCTCACCCTAGAGAACCTAAATTTGAACAAATGGACCATTAGAGAGTTTTTCTAAGAATCACTTGTCATAGGCCTCAAAGTAGCACTTGTTTAGAGTGAAATCTTGGAATTCCATGAAAATCTCTATATTAGACCTACGTCTCTTGGCGAAACAAGAAGGGGAACGACACGAAAGGTACATAGGAAGTTAGGGTGGATAGGTTAGATGATGGTAGGATCAATTACATTCGCGTTCCCCAACCGTTAATATATGTTTACGGATGTGACATTTGGGATTGGCTTTGATTTTTTCGTGAACTCAAAACAAAGAGAATTTTCAATCCGGCTATAGAATCGAGCTAGACTTTTTTCGGATTTGGAATCAAATGCCTCACCCTAGAGAACCTAAATTTGAAGAAGTGGACCATTAGAGAGTTTTTTCTAGAATCACTTGTCATAGGCCTCAAAGTAGCACTTGTTTGAGTGAAATCTTGGAATTCCATCGAAAATCTCTATAATTTTTTTAAGTCTGAAAACAAGAAGGGGCGACACGAAAGGTACATAGGAAGTTAGGGTGGATAGGTTAGATGATGGTAGGATCAATTACATTGGGTTCCCCAACCGTTAATATATGTTTTACGGATGTGACATTAGGAATTTGCTTTCGCTGATTTCAGCCTGAACTCAAAACAAAAAACTTTCCAATCCGGGCTATAGAATCGAGCTAGACTTTTTGGCGGTTGTGGAATCAAATGCCTCACCCTAGAAAACCTAAATTTGAACAAGTGGACCATTAGAGAGTTTTTCTAAGAATCACTTGTCATAGGCCTCAAAGTAGCACTTGTTTAGAGTGAAATCTTGGAATTCCATGAAAATCTCTATAATGAGCTCTACTGCAAAACAAGAAGGGAAACGACACGAAAATACACATAGGAAGTTAGGGTTGGATAGGTTAGATGATGGTAGGGATCAATTACATTGCGTTCCCCAACCGTTAATATATGTTTCTTGATGTGACATTTTGGGACTACTTTGTTGTTGATTTCAAGCCACGAACTCAAAAACAAAGAGAAGTTTCCAATCCGGCTATAGAATCGAGCTAGACTTTTTTGGCGGTTGTGGAATCAAATGCCTCACCCTAGAGAACCTAAATTTGAAGAAGTGGACCATTAGAGTTTTTCTAAGAATCACTTGTCATAGGCCTCAAAGTAGCACTTGTTTAGAGTGAAATCTTGGAATTCCATCAAAATCTCTATATCGACCTAAATACCCGAAACAAGAAGGGACGACATATGAAAGGTACATAGGAAGTTAGGGTTGATAGGTTAGATGATGGTAGGATCAATTACATTGCGTTCCCCAACCCGTTAATATATGTTTTAGATGTGACATTAGGAATTTAACTGGTTTTGATTTCAGCGAACTCAAAACAAAGTGAACATTCGGTTCGGCTATAGAATTGAGCTAGACTTTTTCGCGGTTGTGGAATCAAATGCCTCACCCTAGAAAACCTAAATTTGAATAAGTGGACCATTAGAGTTTTTCTAAGAATCACTTGTCATAGGCCTCAAAAGTAGCACTTGTTTAGAGTGAAATCTTGGAATTCCATCAAAAATCTATATGTGGAACCCTAAATGCGAAACAAGAAGGGAGCGACACGAAAGGTACATAGGAAGTTAGGGTGGATAGGTTATATGATGGTAGGATCAATTACATTGCGTTCCCCAACCCGTTAATATATGTTTCTAGATGTGACATTAGGGACTGACTCGTTGATTTCAGCGTGAACTCAAAACAAAAGAACTTTCCAATCCGGCTATAGAATCGAGCTAGACTTTTTCGCGATTTGTGGAATCAAATGCCTCACCCTAGAAGAACCTAAATTTGAACAAGTGGACCATTAGAGAGTTTTTTTAAGAATCACTTGTCATAGGCCTCAAAGTAGCACTTGTTTTAGGTAAAATCTTGGAATTCCATGAAAATCTACGTAATATAGACCTACGTACCAAAACAAGAAGGGAGCGACACGAAAGGTACATAGGAAGTTAAGGTGGATAGGTTAGATGATGGTAGGATCAATTACATTGCGTTCCCCAACCGTTAATATATGTTTTTAGGATGTGACATTAGGAATTTCTTTGGCGTTGATTTCAAACTCAAAACAAAAAGAAGTTTTCCAATCCGGCTATAGAATCGAGCTAGACTTTTTCTCGAGTTGTGGAATCAAATGCCTCACCCTAGAAAACCTAAATTTGAAACAAGTGGACCATTAGAGAGTTTTTCTAAGAATCACTTGTCATAGGCCTCAAAGTAGCACTTGTTTAGAATGAAATCTTGGAATTCCATCGAAAATCTCTATATGGAGTCGTGCAAAACAAGAAGGGGAGCGACACGAAAGGTACATAGGAAGTTAGGGTGGATAGGTTAGATGATGGTAGGATCAATTACATTCACGTTCCCCAACCGTTAATATATGTTTACGGATGTGACATTAGGGCTGCGTCTTGATTTCAGTACGAACTCAAAACAAAGAGAAGTTTCCAATCCGGCTATAGAATCGAGCTAGACTTTTTCATGGATTGTGGAATCAAATGCCTCACCTAGAAACCTAAATTTGAACAAGTGGACCATTAGAGTTTTTCTAAGAATCACTTGTCATAGGCCTCAAAGTAGCACTTGTTTAGAGTGAAATCTTGGAATTCCATCGAAAATCTCTATGTCGACCTCTGTCTTTGAAACAAGAAGGGAGGAGCGACACGAAAGGTACATAGGAAGTTAGGGTGGATAGGTTAGATGATGGTAGGATCAATTACATTCGGTTCCCCAACCGTTAATATATGTTTTAGGATGTGACATTAGGGGCTTTTGTTTGGCGATTTCAAAACTCAAAACAAAAAGAACTTTTCCAATCCGGCTATAGAATCGAGCTAGACTTTTTCTCGATTGTGGAATCAAATGCCTCACCCTAGAAACCTAAATTTGAATAAGTGGACCATTAGAGAGTTTTTCTAAGAATCACTTGTCATAGGCCTCAAAGTAGCACTTGTTTAGAGTGAAATCTTGGAATTCCATCAAAAATCTCTATATGAGACCTAAGTACCAAAACAAGAAGGGGAGCGACACGAAAGGTACATAGGAAGTTAGGGTGGATAGGTTAGATGATGGTAGGATCAATTACATTCGTTCCCCAACCGTTAATATATGTTTTTCTAGATGTGACATTAGGGACCTGGCTGATTTCAGCGTGAACTCAAAACAAAAGAAGTTTCCAATCCGGCTATAGAATCAAGCTAGACTTTTTTTTGATTTGTGGAATCAAATGCCTCACCCTAGATAACCTAAATTTGAACAAGTGGACCATTAGAGAGTTTTTCTAAGAATCACTTGTCATAGGCCTCAAAGTAGCACTTGTTTAGAGTGAAATCTTGGAATTCCATCAAAAATCTCTATATTATGAGCCGCTAAATGCGAAACAAGAATGGAGCGACCGCGAAGGTACATAGGAAGTTAGGGTGGATAGGTTAGATGATGGTAGGATCAATTACATTGCGTTCCCCCAACCCGTTAATATATGTTTTTGGATGTGACATTAGGAATTTAGTCTTTTGAATTTTTAAGCGAACTCAAAACAAAAAAGAACATTCCAATCGGCTATAGAATCGAGCTAGACTTTTTCGTAGTTGTGGAATCAAATGCCTCACCCTTGAGACCTATACTTGAATAAGTGGACCATTAGAGTTTTCTAAGAATCACTTGTCATAGGCCTCAAAGTAGCACTTGTTTAGAGTGAAATCTTTTGAATTCCATCAAAAAATCTCTATGTATCGACCTACGTGCGAAAACAGAAGGGGAGCGACACGAAAGGTACATAGGAAGTTAGGGGTGGATAGGTTAGATGATGGTAGGATCAATTACATTGCGTTCCCCAACCGTTAATATATGTTTTTACGGATGTGACATTAGGAATTTGCTTTACATTTCTAATTTCCTTGAACTCAAAACAAAGTGAACATTCAATCGGCTATAGAATGAGCTAGACTTTTTGGCGTTGTGGAATGAAATGCCTCACCCTAGAAAACCTAAATTTGAATAAGTGGACCATTAGAGAGTTTTCTAAGAATCACTTGTCCTTATTGGCCTCAAAGTAGAACTTGTTTAGAAGTGAAATCTTGGAATTCCCTTGAAAATCTCTGTAATAGACCTCGTGCGAAACAAGAAGGGGAGCGACCGCGAAAGTACCTAGGAAGTTAGGGTGGATAGGTTATATGATGGTAGGATCAATTACATTGGGTTCCCCAACCGTTAATATATGTTTTACGGATGTGACATTAGGAATTTTGGCGTTGATTTCAGCGTGAACTCAAAAACAAAAAATGTTTCTAATCGGCTATAGAATCGAGCTAGACTTTTTTCCGGTTGTGGAATCAAATGCCACACCTAGAACCTAAATTTGAAGAAGTGGACCATTAGAGTTTTTCTAAGAATCACTTGTCATAGGCCTCAAAGTAGCACTTGTTTAGAGTGAAATCTTGGAATTCCATCAAAAATCTATATAAACCTACGTACCAAAACAAGAAGAGGGCGGCCGCGAAAGTACATAGGAAGTTAGGTTGATAGGTTAGATGATGGTAGGATCAATTACATTGGGTTCCCCAACCCGTTAATATATGTTTTACGGATGTGACATTAGGGACTGCTGGCTGATTTATTGTGAACTCAAAACAAAGAACTTTCCAATCCGGCTATAGAATGAGCTAGACTTTTTTGGCGGTTGTGGAATCAAATTAAATGTCTCACCCTAGAAACCTAAATTTGAAAATAAGTGGACCATTAGGGGTTTTTCTAGGAATCACTTGTCATAGGCCTCAAAAGTAGGACATGTTTAGAGTGAAATCTTGGAATTCCATGAAAATCTACAGTAATGGAACCTCATCTTAGAAACAAGAGGGAGCGACATGAAAGGTACATAGGAGTTAGGGTGGATAGGTTATATGATGGTAGGATCAATTACATTCGTTCCCAGCTAGTTAATATATGTTTACGGATGCTTGACATTTGGACTACTAGTCTTAGATTTCCTTAGTGAACTCAAAACAAAGAGAGGTTTCAATCCTACTATAGAATCGAGCTAGACTTTTTTTTCGCGGTTGTGGAATCAAATGCCTCGGCCTAGAGAACCTAAATTTCAAGATGTGGACCATTAGAAAGTTTTTTCTAAGAATCACTTGTCATAGGCCTCAAAGTAGCACTTGTTTAGAGTGAAATCTTGGAATTCCATGAAAATCTATATATTAGACCTACATGCAAAACAAGAAGGGGCGACACGAAAAAGTACATAGGAAGTTAGGGTTGGATAGGTTATATGATGGTAGGATCAATTACATTGCATTCCCCAACCGTTAATATATGTTTCAGGATGTGACATTTTAGGAATTTTTGCCTTGATTTATTTGTGAACTCAAAACAAATAGGAAAAGTTTCCAATGCGGATATAGAGATGAGCTAAGACTTTTTTTCGGTTGTGGAATCAAAATCGTCACCTAGAAAACCTAAATTTTAATAGAGTGGACCATTAGA
>JADLZK010000342.1:0-14823 GCA_015847255.1 Hyparrhenia diplandra | reverse complement strand
ATCGGTAAAGAGAGTAAACTCTGCGTAGTTGTTGTACTCTTCGGGACTCTGCACTCCATCGGCACCCACGATCCTTTGCTTCCCTCCCACGACCGCATGTATTTGCTTTTGCCCTGCGATTTGGGCACCGGGTAGTAGGCTACCTGGGCCACGCGACTTCGCGAGTACCCACTCATCATCTCCAAGATTTCAACCCGAACGGTGGTTAACCCAACTTCGTCCCACGCCAACCGCCGTTGGCTTGACCCACTAGCACCGGAAAATGGGTATCTGTAGCTCTCTGCCATAATCAAGTTCCCAAATCTCTTGGATTTGCCCATAGTATGTCTTTAGTGCCTTGGTGGCCATGTCCATGCCCTCATACCGAACGCCGCTGTTCTGTGATGCGCTCTTGTTGTCCTTTTCTTTCGTGTGGAACCTGTATCCATTGATGTCGTAACCTTGCCATGTGATGATTTGGCTAGATGGGCCATATGCAAGCATCGATTCTTGATATCCGTGTTTAGGGGTATCTCCTTCTCTCGATCCACGTTGTGAAATTCAACTTGTGTTGTCTCGGTACCCACCCCTGCGTGCGCTGGCCACACTTGCTGCGAAATTTCCTCTAGATGCTTCTCGGCCGTTTCCATTGATACTAAGCGTATACGAGGCGTTGTCATGGGCTTCTTCGATTGTTTCGTGGTCTATATCAGTTCGTACTTTCCTCCCCACGCAGCCCATCCCCGCGGTTCTGCCTTCATGCGGGTGTTCGGGTAGGCCGATTGCATTTCCATCCCGGATGTATCTAGTGCAGCAGTTAACAGACTCCTGTGTTGTGTATGCCTCGATCATAGAGCCCTCTGGGTATGCACGGTTAAGAACGGATCTGTTAAGAGAGGACATGAACCGCTCGTTCATCCACATCTCGTGCAGGTAGAGAGGCCCCAGTTCTTCTATCTGATCGACCATGTGTATCATGAGGTGTGGCATAATATCGAAGAAAGACGGTGGTAAGCACATCTCAAAGGCGGCATATAGTCTCCGCGATGAACTCTTTCGGTCGCGGGGAGGTCATTTTCAGCGATGACCTTCTACGTGATGTGATTAAAAAGTAGCACGCGGCGTGTAACGGCCATCTTCAAGAACCCTGGGCCGATGCACCTAATCACAATTGGAAGGAACACCGTTAGCATGACATGGCAGTCATGGGCCTTGAAGTTTGATAGTATGAGGTCTTTCATCGATACAATGCTCTTGAGGTTGGAACAGAAACCGGTCGGCACTTTCACATCTCTGAGCCATTTGCAAAAATCCCTCTTTTCATCCCGTGTTAGATTGTAGCTCGCGGTTGGAAGGTCGACTTTTCTGCTATTCCCCGAGGGTTTCGTGTGAAGTTTTGGCCTGATGCCCATGTCGGCAAGATCCTGACGTGACTTGACACCGTCCTTCGTCTTAGTCTTGATATCTAGGAACATCCCGACCAAGCTCTCGAAGAGATTCTTCTGTAGATGCATGTTATCGACAGCATGGGGTGTATGGAGCATCTTCGAGTATGGTAGGTACTTGAAGAAAATCGACTACTTCTTGAATGGGACTTTGGGCGGTCTTGCCGGCAGTGGGGTTACGCTTCGCGCACGCTGCTTCTTCTTCTTCTTGCCTTCTTTGTTTTTGTTCCGCTTCCGCTTCTTCTTTTCCTTTGGCTCACCGGCTTTCTTCTTCTTTCGAACTTCGTGGTTTATGTTCTTCACCATTTCAAACACCTTTGGCCCGTACTTTACCCTTTCCGGCTCCTCCGTTGATGTCTCCGGCTCGCCGTCAAAGTACTCGTCCATCGAAGTTTCCGGTACACGTTCTTTTGCGGAGGAATTTCACGATGCTTGATATACACCGTCTTTTGGGATCCACTAAGGTAAATGGAGCAGGTATTCTCAATGCAAATTGTGCAAGTTGTCTTCCCCTTAATCTTCCCCGACAATGAAAAGAGAGCAGGGTAATCACTGATGGTGGCCATTATCATTGCCTTTAGAGTGAACTTCTTCTTCTCGGATGCATCCATAATGTCAACCCCTTTCCACAGTTCCGCCATTTCCTCCATTACTAGCTCAATGAGCACATCTATATCATTGCCTGGCTGCTTTTGTCCTGAAATGAGCATGGCCAGTAGAAGATATTTGCGCTTCAAACACTCGTAGGGAGGCAGGTTGAATATGGTGAGGGTGACCGGCCAGGTGCTGTGCGTACTACTGAGGTCTCCGAATGGATTCATCCCGTCAGTACTCATTGCGAATCTTACGTTCCTAGACTCGTCCCTAAAATTCGGGAACATGTCATTGATGCGTTTCCACGTTTTGGCATCCGAGGGGTGTCGTAGCTTGCCATCCCCCTTCGTGCGTTTCGCTGATGCATGCCAGGACATCAACTTGGCATCCTCTGGGTTCCCAAAAATTGCACGTAGGCGATCCAGGACGGGTAGGTACCACACCGATAGGGCAGGGATCTTCCTCTGCGTGTAACCATCTTCTTCCTCATCCTCAGGAGGTGGCATCTGCTTCTTGCCCGTCTTTTGCTTCTTGGGCCCTCTCAATGGTCCCTCCTCATCGGTGGCACGACGGCAAGCATTCCTCTTGTAACGACTCACGCCGCATCGCGGACAGTTCTGCAAGTCCGCACAGTTACCTAGGTATAGAATACAATGGTTAAGACACGCATGAAACTTCCTAAGCTTCATGGCCCGCGGGGGCCGAATCGGCTTCTTCGCCCGATAGGTATTGGCGGGCACCTTATTCCCCTCGGGTAAAACATTGTCACCGAGATACCGTAACAGGTCATTGAAGCTCGTGTCTGACCACCCGTGGCGAGCCTTCATCATCAACATCGTTAGGTTAAAACGTAGCACCGTGCACTGCTTTGGACATTTGCCGTCATCTTTGTAGAGAGGGTCAATTGCCGCCTGCTTCATCTGTCTAAAATTCTCGAGCCATCTTGGATTGCCAAACAACACGTCATCTTCATCTTTGAGGTTAGCAATTTCCTCGAAAAGAGCAGCATCCTCGGGCGACATGTCATCAACTACTGACTGTTCACCATCATCTCCACCCGCATTGTCTTCTGCCATGTCTTCAAGCGGTTCATCTGCGGTGATGTAATCCGCGATTATCAACTTGTTCTCGTCCTTCGTCCACCACCGATTATTTCCGTCGTTGCGGTCGATGGGGGTCCTCCGATGAACCGGCCCCGCGACACTCGGTTTTTTTTTTCATGATACTTCCACCGCGGTGTACCTCGGCTCCCTGATGAAACCATACCGCAGCAAGTGCTCCACGATGACATCATCCTTATGTAAGAACATATGCTTGCACTGATAGCACGGGCACACCATTTCTTCCGAACCCGGACTGATTCGATGCTTCATGGCGACGGGCATAAACTTCTTTCACACATCATCAACGAAATCCAAACTGATCCTCGGCCTATACATCCAATCTCTATTCGATGCCATGACGGCCTGCTCAAATTAATTAAACCAAACCAACGAGAGCGATCGATGATTAGAGATCGAAGTATCGATGATTAGAGAGAGTTAACTAAAGTGCAAAAGGGGAATACGAGAGAGATCGAGAGAGAGGGAAAGAGAGCACGTACACTTCAAATGAGAGGGAGCGAGAGGGGGAGAAAGAAAGAGGGAGAGAGAGAGGGGAGGGAGAGAGAGACGGGAGGAGGAGAGAGAAGGAGAGGAGAGGAAAGAGGAGGTAGCTTTAAGAGGGGGAGAGAGAGAGAGAGGAGAGATCAAAACTAGATCTCAAAAGAAAGGGAGAGAGGGAGAGGGGGAGAGAGGGGAGAGAGAGAGGGCGGGAGAGAGATAAAGGGGAGGGAGGGGGGAGAGAGAGGGGGGGAAGAGAAAGAGCACAAACCACATTCAATTACATCTCAAAGAGAGGGAGGACCATGCATAGGGAGAGAGAGGGGGAGAGAGAGGGAGAGAAAGAGGGAGAGAGGGAGAGAAAAGAGGGAGAAAGAGAGGAAATACCCCTAGCGGTGCCAAACTTCAATCAAACCAAGGGCAAAACCTTCCCCGAAATGGTGTTTTCTAGAGTTTTGAAGCTCAAAACCCTAGAAAATGGCGAAGTTCCCGTGGGGGAAGAAGAAGGTTTGGGCTGTATTTATAGCCCGGACTTTTTTCGTGGCGGGCATAGTAAGAAAAACCGCCACGGTTAATGGCGATTAACCGTGGCGGTTATTTTATAAAGACCACCATGGTTAATCGATTAACCGTGACGGTTTTCCCCCTAGCCGGGGGCTGCCACGCCAACTATTTTTCGTGGCGGTTTTCTAAATGCCCGCCACGGAAAATGAAAAAAAAACACCGTGCAAGTTCAAATCTGTAGTAGTGTCTGGCAAGTCTATATCTATGTTTATCTGAAGAGCCTTGCCAGAAAAACCTTGATCTATAATAATCAAGTTTTTAATCACCCCTTTTGGTATCTCAAAAAAGGACATCATAAACATAGGTAGGCTGCTTAAGACCGAATTAAGCAGAACTAGTGCCTTGGTCTGACCAACGCCTGCACACATCCTCGCAACACAAGGTTTTTTCTAAACTTCTTGGTCTGCAGTATCGAATTGTCTATCGCAAGGGCTCAGAGAATAGAGCTGCTGATGCACTTTCTCGGCACCCATCTCCTCCTGCTTATTGTGCTGTGGTGTCGTCTTTGGTGCCCTCTTGGATTGCCACAGTTACTGCAACTTATGAGTCCGATTCCTTTGCTCGTGATCTCATTGCTAAGCTCGCTCTGCAGCCTGATTCAGTGCCACAATATTCTCTTCAGTCAGGCGTACTGTGATATCAGAACAGGATTTGGGTGGGGAATGATGTATCAGTGCAACAACGACTTATGACTCAGTTTCACAGCTCCGCTTGGGGAGGCCACTCTGGTTTTCCCATGACATATGCTAAGATCAAGTGGTACTTTGCATGGTCTGGTCTGAAAACTTCAGTCAAGCTACTCGTGCAGTCCTGTTCTATCTGCCAACAGTCTAAACCTGACCGTGTTCGAGCTCCCGGGCTACTGCAACCCTTGTCGGTGCCTGACTCTGCTTGGCAGGTGGTCTCCATGGATTTCGTTGAAGGCCTTCCCCTCTCTGATGGATATGCCTGTATCTTGGTCTTTGTGGATCTGTTCACCAAGTATGGCCATTTTTGCCTGTCCACCAGCGTTACACAGCTCAGTCTATTGCCAAGGTGTTCTTGGATTCAGTCTATCGCCATCACGGCTTGCCCCTGAAGTTGGTGTCCGATCGTGACCCGGTTTTCACCAGCAATTTTTGGTCTGAGCTCTTTGATTTGGTGGGTGTCGATCTGAATCATAGCACGGCCTACCACCCTCAGTACGATGGGCAGACAGAGCGTGTCAATCAATGCTTGGAAACTTATCTTCGCTGTTTCTTGCATGCCTGTCCGGGGAAGTGGAAGCAATGGTTACCCATGGCCGAATTCTGGTACAATACATCTCAGCACTCTGCAATTGGGCGGTCACCCTTGGAGGCACTTTATGGCTATGCCCCTCGTTTTATGGCTGTTCCACCAGAATTGCTTCGTGATGCTGCCACACCGGCTGAAGTTTGGCATTCCACCAGAGAATGGATGGATACTCTGACCCAACAATCACCTACATCGCGCAAAGAGCAGAATGAAAAAGCAAGCTGATCAGCATCATTCTGAGCGCCACTTTTCTATGGGAGACATGGTTTACCTTAAGCTGCAACCTTATGTCCAGATGTCCTTGGCACCCCGCTCCCATTAGAAGCTCGCTTTTCGGTTCTTTGGACCCTATGAGATTCTGGAGAAAATCAGCTCGGTGGCTTACAGGCTGGATCTTCCTCCTCACTCGGCTATACACCCGGTGTTTCACGTATCCCAGTTGAAAAAGATGGTGGGTCAGCATCACCAGGTGACTCCATTACTTTCGCTTGACTTTGCTCTCCGTTTGATTCCCAAACAGGTACTCAAGACTCGTGCTGTCAACCGCAATGGCGACATGATCCAACAAGTCTTGATCAAGTGGAACAATTTGCCAGCAACGCTCGCCACATGGGAAGACTATGAAGCCCTTCGCCAAGAGTTTCCGCGCGCCACTGCTTGGGGGCAAGCAGCGCCTAAAGGGGGAGGGGATGTCATCACTCCTGTACCTGATCCGGCAATAGAGGAAGCCGGCGTCACCGTCTTTGCTCTGGAAGAAGACGGCATCGCCCAGCTCAGGATTCAAATTCTAAATTCCCAATACCAATTCCTCCGGGTTTCAGCCGGAATTCATCGTCTACCTCGTGCTCTCTCCTTTTCCGATCCCCTGCTGCCTCCCTTCTTCCCCCAATTCCTTCCGGAACCCTAACAATGGGCCTGTCAAGTAGCCCTGTTGCTCAGAGGAACGAAGGAGAAGAGAACGGCAGCTCACGCTGCAGCGTTCCAAACTAAAAGGCCACGGCCTTCAGCCAGATTCCAGGAGAAGGATAAAAAACCATTTTCATTTTATTTTGAACAATTTTCAAATAAAACTTTTAAATAGATTTGAATTCCTTTTCAAATTTCGCAAAAACCAAACATCACAGAATAAATATGCACCAGCATGTATGCACAACCAAGTTTCTAAATCCTATGATAAATTTTAATTTCACAAAAAGTATTTATTTTCCTATATTTTTTTATGAGCAAAAATACATAAATAAATTATTTTATTCTATTTTCAAAAGAGGCAAAATTTGGGGTGTTACACTGCTCCTCGTCGTTCAATTTTGTTTGTCTTTGTTGGAACCTATGATTACTACGATGGGTTAAATTATATCCCAGAATAGAGATCTGCTATTATCTATAAAGTTGCCTGAGTGCACCATGACATCGGTTTCCGTGTTATTAAACTGCATCAAACTTGGCAGAGATCCATAATTTGGGCTAAAGCAGCGTGCGTACACATGGCATTGCTTCCCTAAACCCCACTTGTAGTATATCTTAGCATCAATCGATGAACCGTTGCAGCAACAGAATCACGAGGCGGTGAGAAGAGAGCACGAGGCGGTGAGAAGAGAGGTGCCACATAATTTTGTTATCGTTTGCGGAGGAGGCGTTTGGTTCATAATTATTGAGCCCGATGGTTTGTGATTCGGATTGCAGCAGTTTATGTGCTGCTGATGAGCTTTAACCCATTTTATTTCTTTCAAACAATGTTCATTTCTAAATAGATGGGCCTGAATGCATGGTCATGATGGATTTTGTTTCTTTGTTGCCCTCACGCAGTCATGATGGCGAACACAAGATAATTGATCAATTAGCTAACAAGCCGGGCAGGGTCGTCAAAAAAACTGTGTTCATATAAAGTTGAGTGTGAAATACTGAATAAAATGTGTGGGTTGCATTCCATCAAACAAAAAAAAAGGTATGGGCTGCAAGGAGGCTTATTTTACTGCTTGGGGCGGAGTGATGGCAGTGCCTGGCAGGATAGTATATCGATGTTGCTGCCCCCGCCAGCCTAGCTGATGATTTAAAAATGTCCGGTTGAGTTTTGCATACTCTGGCTCGCCCTTATCCTGGGAGTTGGTGAATCGTCTGCGATAATTCCTAACAAGTGTTCGTCTTCTGCGTCTATGGCAGCCCCTCCAAGCAACTCCTCTGCAGCTGCTCCTACGGTCTCCTACCTGCTCTTTTCCTTGGTGAGTTGAAGCATTTTTCATTTCGACAATATACAATGGCCTAGATTTTTCTTCCAGCTAAAGCAGGAACAATTTACCTAGAATTTGAAAAAAAAAATTATGGTTCATATGACATTGTTATTGAGCTATAGATGTGATCTCAAATCTTTCTTTACGGCTCACTCCATCTTCAAATTTCTTTTTCCTTGTATCAGTTTGAATTTTGCTGAACTCACTGAGAAACACAAAACAAGTGTGGTGGAGCAACCGGAACAGAGCATTTGCATTCCCACACCACCACTTATCCTGGAACTTTGTGAATCGTCTACCTTACTTCTAAACACTGTAGCTGGTCGTCCTTGGCTTGTTTGGCTGCCAATCAACGCAACTCCTGTGCAGCTGCTCCTACAGTCTCCTTGGTGAGTTGAAGCAGTTTTCATTTTGAAAATGTAGACTGGTCTAGATTTTCCTTTGAGCTCGAACAGAAACAGATTACCTAGCTTTTTAAAATAATTTGAGGTTCATATGGTTTTGTTTTATGGAGCTATAAACATTTGTTTGCCTCATATCTCTCTACGAGAATTGCTCCAACTTGAAACTTCTTTTCCCTCTTTCAGATTGATTTATGCTGCAGTCACTGACGAATCATAAACCAAGTGTGGAGCCATGAAGATTACTACCAGAGTGATTGACTAATCTGGAGATTACTACCAGAGCTGCTCAAGGAGTATAAGCTCCAGAAGGGCGGCTCCATGCAACTCCTCTGCTACTGCTCCTACGGTCTCCTACAATTCGGTGAGTTAAAGCATTTTTCATGTTGATTTAATGACCACAAATATTTCTTTATGCTCAGGCACAAACAATTTAATGACCACAAATATTTCTTTTAATTTGTTTTGGACGAAAAAACTTTCTTCATGACTCACTCCAGCTTTAATTTCCTTTTCAGTTTGATTTATGCTTCTCTCAATGAGAGGAAGCAAATAGCAAGTGTCGTGGAGCAACTGGAAGACAATACGAGCACTTCCAGTCTTACGACAAGAAGATTTACTAGCAGAGTGATTGACTAATCTTGAGAGGCTGCAGTGAGAATGGACCTGGTGATGGGTCCGATGGGCAGGCTTTCCTCCAAGCTGCTTGAGCTGCTCAAAGAGGAGTACAAGCTCCAGAAGGATGTCAGGGTGAAAATTGAGTCCCTCTCCCAGGAGCTCGAGTGCATGCACGCCGCCCTCCGCAAGGTGGCAGCTGTGCCATGGGACCAGCTTGATGAGCAGGTCAAGATCTGGGCACGTGAGGTTAGGGAGGCTTCTTATGATATTGAAGATATACTCGACACCTTCTTTGTACGTGTCGACGGCCATGACAAGGCTGATCTGAACAGGCTCAAACGAGCCATGAAGAAGATGGGAGATTTGTTCAGTAAGGGCAAGGCTCGCCGTGAAATTTCGTGTGCCATCCAAGACATCACAAAGAAACTTCAGCAGATGACAGAGCGGCATGCCAGGTACAAGATCGATGATCTTGTGGCCCAACCAGCTGCCGCAAGAAGTATTGATCCACGCCTCTTGGCTCTCTACACCAAAGTGTCACAGCTTGTTGGGATTGAAGAGCCAATGGATAAGGTCATACAAATGCTGACATCGGTAGCGGAAGACATGGAGACGAAGATAGTGTCTATTGTTGGGTTTGGTGGTTTAGGCAAGACAACACTTGCTAAAGCTGTTTATGACAAGCTGACATACGATGTCCATTTCAAAGCTTTTGTTCCAGTTGGCCAGAATCCAGACGTGAAGACTGTCTTAAAGAACATTCTGATTGATCTAGACAAGCAACGTTACACAACTGAATTCAATTTGACAATATTGAATGAAAAGCAGCTAATAGATGAACTTCGGGAATTTCTCAAGGACAAGAGGTAGTCATCATCTTACCCTGGTGCATTTATTTAAGTAATAACCAAAGTTGTATAATCATTCGAGAAATCTACACTATTTACATTACGAGTCTATTATGTAATATTGCAATATTCATTTAGTTTTGGTTATCTGATCGCCACTAAATTGTTTTTCATATATATTCCTCTTCAATGAAATGTATAATTATTCGTGTCATCTTGAAGACTTGAATGAGGTCTTCAGAATTTTTAGTTTAACTATATGAC
Organism: Hyparrhenia diplandra; assembly: GCA_015847255.1. Lineage (NCBI taxonomy): Eukaryota > Viridiplantae > Streptophyta > Magnoliopsida > Poales > Poaceae > Hyparrhenia > Hyparrhenia diplandra. Next base: position 5,006 of record JADLZK010000342.1, on the reverse strand, counting down.
TCCTTCATTTACATGTATATAGGTATTTCATTGTTATTGATGACATATGGGATGTACCATCATGGAACATGATAAGATCTGCTCTAGACAACAACAGCATGGGAAGCAAAATAATAGTCGTAACTACCGGAAGCATGATGTTGCTGAGAAAAGTTGTTGGTTATTCTTATAACATGGAACCCCTCCCACAGGAGAGTTCTAAAGTCTTGTTCTATGGCAGAATATTTGGCTGTGAAGACAAGTGTCCCAAACAATATGTGGAAGTATCTGAAAAAATAATTAAGAAATGTGGTGGTGTGCCACTGGCTATCATTACCACATCAGGTTTGTTAGCGAATAAATTGGGAAATATAAAATATTGGTGTGAGTATTGTGACTCTATTGGTTTGGGGCTTGGAAGAAATTATCCAGATATGGAAAATATGAGGAAGATATTATCTCTTAGCTATTATGATCTACCAGCTCATTTGAAGACATGTTTATTGTATCTAAGTGTATTTCCAGAAGACTATGAGATTGATAAGTATAGGTTGATTTGGAGGTGGATAGCTGAAGATTTTCTCGCACCTGAAGAAGGGGGCCGAAGTTTATTTGAGCTTGGGGAGAGTTATTTCAATGATCTTGTAAACAGAAGCCTGATCCAACCAGGAGAGTTGGATGAGGAAGGATTGCCTACTGGTTGTCGTGTTCATGATATGGTCCTGGATCTCATTTGTTCCATATCAAGAGAAGAAAGTTTTGTTGCCACAATACTAGGTGATGCCAAGCCGAACACACCTGCCTGGGGAAGCAAGGTTCACAGGTTCTCCTTGAAAGATACTACTTGGCCTACGATGGACATGCCAAAACTAAGGTCACTTACTATTTTTAGTGATGCCATAATTCAGTCGATGCCATCCCTTTCATGTTACCGTCTTCTTCGTGTATTGGATCTACAAGGTCGCAATCTTAAGGACCATCCAAATTTGAGTTTTGTTGGAAACTTATTTCACCTGAGGTATCTAGGTCTACAAGATACTAGATATGCCGGTGAGCTCCCATCAGAGATAGGGAAGCTACAGTTTTTGCAGACACTAAACATATCTGGAACTAAGATAAAAGAACTGCCATCGAGTATTGTTGGGTTAAGACAATTGATGTTCCTGTTTCTTAATTGGGATATATGTCTGTCAAATGGATTGAGGAATCTAACATCCTTAGAAGTGCTATATTGTGCAGTTGTTGATTCTGTGCACATTGTAGAAGAGCTCGGCCATTTGACCCAACTAAGGATGCTCACCATGGAGCTAAAAATAGATGAGGAAGGTGGATGTGATAAGTGTGAGAGCATGTACAAAGCTGTGGTCGAGTCCCTAGGAAAACTGCAGAAGATCCAACAGCTAAAAGTATTCTCAGAAATCGGCGTGGCAATGAATCTTGATGGCTCCATGGAGTCTCTAGGCAACCTGTCCTTCCTTCTTATTGATGAAATCACTTTGTTGCCTACGTGGATTAATCCTGGATCACTTCTCCTCCTCTCTTCCCTTGACATAACGGTGGCTCAGGTGCGAAGGGAGGATATCCAAGTCCTCGGAATGCTGCAGGCTCTTCGTTCTCTAAAAGTCCGTGTGTCTGGTGACAACACACAAGTGCCGCAAAGGTTCATAGTTGGCCCTGATGCCTTCCCATGTGCAAGAGTGTGCAGATTCTGGGGTTTCCAAACTGTGCCATCTGTGTTCCCACGAGGTGCTCTGCCCAAGCTTGAAAATTTTAGTTTCGTGATCAGCCTGCAGGATTTCTTCCAAGGTGAATTCACTACCGATGACTTGGCATTGGACCACCTCCCGTCCCTTCGGAGTGTGTCTGTCGATCTTTTTCATGGAAAGGAAAAGATCGACCAGGAGTTGGAAATGAAATTGAAAGAGAAGCTGAGGCAAGAGGCGTTTGGCCACCCCAACCAGCCTTCCTTATCTATATAGCAGCAACTGACATCAATAATAAAATAGCTCCTGGACTGGATTCAACGTGTGCGCCTACCTGAATGCATGTACGTACGTACTCCTCCTTTCTTCGACTGAATGCATGCATATTTTCTACTGCAGTTAATCAGTCCACTCATGACTTGTTCACCGTGTGTATGTTTTTCGTATCGTAGCAGCTCCCGGGTCTGAGTATAGTGTGCAATTGGTGCAAAACATATATTCTACAGCGGTCTTCAATTGTTTTGTCGTGCACGAGAACAACGGCTACACACATTATATTGGGATGTGGTTGAAAACATCCATCCCCTGCGCTCGTCTACAAGAAGCAGCCACACACGCTTTGTTGGTGTACACACAGAGGAGCAGGACAAGCTGTGTAAAACATGAGCCGTATTCTTTACCGCTAATGTCAATCGCGTTTTCTGTTTATTCCTTTCAAATTTGCTTCCATTATGATTCGAATTATGTAATTCTTCTTTTTCTTGTTGTTTATTCCCTCATCCTCTGGTCTGTGTGTCATGTCTAATGAGGACGAGGAAGAATCATTTGCATCCTCCTTATTTATACATGCCGCCTCGCTCCTAATATATCCCAGCCTCTACATCAACCGATGCATATAGCTATTGTTTATTACACAACATCTCAAACTCACACAAACTCAAACCCAAGGCACGCACACCAAAACTTCTTGACCTAGTGAACTCTTCAAAATATAAAAGTGCTACACACGTCTTCCAGCTGCCAGTCAGAACACCTCTTCGCGTCAAAAACAGCCGCCACAATGCGAAAGCCATCTGCCGCCAAGTCACGCAAATCCTCTCAGATAACTCAACTGTTGGACACCACCTCCCACGCAGGTCTCTACCAATTTCGTGGGCGTCTCCCATGCTTGGCCTCATCGCCAAATTCATGGTCTACTACCAACACATGTGGGATTGTCGAATTGCCATGCCAATGCCCTCCTTCTGACCGCCTTCCTCTGTTGTTGACACCACAATCTCGAATCCTCAAGTAGGTCTCTATCTTCGTCGCTACGACGGTGGTCACTGCAGTAGACAGACCGAGCATGGCCCGCGATTTGTCTTACGTACCAGCCACCGCCCTGTCGACCGAGCCACCTGTCGTTATCGATGCGGTAGCCATCGGTACCTCCGTCCACCGCCGCCCGTAATGACACCAGCCGCCACCGCTGCTGACCCGGCGTCGCCGGGGAAGCCACGCGGCGCATGCTCCACCAATATGTGTGTGCGCCCCGATCCGTATCCATCCTCATTAGGCTGCCAGGATGCCGCGGGCAGCCCGCCGGCCCGTAAGCGGCGCGTATTAGCCCTAGTGCCACGCCACCGCCGCCCCTGTTGGCGCAGCGTTGCCTCTAGCATGGACACCGCCGTGCGCAGATCGGGCATCTAGGAACCAGTGCCACCACCACCGCTAGGCCTTGGAGGAAGGGGGCAGATGGAGAAGTCAGCGTCATCCGCATCAGCCACTCCCTGGACCAAGTCCTTTGGAGCAAATCCACGAGGAACATGCAGATCCGGCCCGGGGAGGCCGCGGGGATCCACGGCCCGACACCGTCCGCCCGGGCACCGTCATTTCCTTTGCCCACGGGGAGGCATATGCGGTGAGGGACACCAACGCTAAGCGCCTAGAATCCTCGGCATCGCGACCCAACCGGCCCGGTGCGCCCGCCGCCGAGCAGCGGCGCCCTGGCGCCCGAGTTGCACATCTGCCAGCGTCATCTCTGGCGGCCTCCACCGCCATCTCGCGCCGCACCTTTCCGCTCGCCATCCCGGCCACCGAGGCACCTCCTGCGAAGATGGCTGTGACCCTCCTGGGCGAGTGCCTCGCCGCCCGCCCTCCCTAGGAGCCGCGCAAGCCAGCGTGTCCTTCATCTGTTGTGCGCAGGAAAATTTCTACAAATATTATTGGCATGTAAAATGTGATTGAAAACATCTGCATATGTATCTACAACCCGCGCAAGCGGCCAGGGCGTCCACCGCTGCATCTACAACCAGCCCAGATCAATGTCTGGCCATGGCTCTATTCTTTGGAGCATATCTGTAACCCCCACTAGAGCATATTCTTTGGAGCACAGTTGGAAGATCAAATACAAGCAGAAAAAGAATCAAATTTGGCGAATTTAGAACATATCTTACTATTACTAATTGGAGGCTCCACGTTAATTATCGGCGAGATGCGCTAGAATAAAAGATAAATGCTAGAAATTCTCACATTAATCAGAAATATCTGGCCATCAAATCATACATCGCAGCTATCTATAACCATTAGATCTATTTTAACTTTTAAAGAAATTATCCACCACTGCCATTCTATATATAGATATAGATAATAATAAAATAAAGAGCCCAAATCTTGTGTGCCAACAAAATCTTGAACTTCTGTATAAATTGGTTATAATAAATAAATATCTGATGCGCCTACCATCACATTCCCTTGGTTATGCACCGGATTTTTTCCTGGATTCACGGTCCTGTCCATACGTCACGGTAATCTCTATCGATGCCAACAAAAGATACATTTGTGCCGAACTGCCGTTATTTATATATATGTTTATAGTAGTAACAATAACAATAATAATCTTATCTTAATTATAAAGACATCTAGCCATAAAATTTATAGACTCTGGCACCATTAGATCTACTTCATTTTCTAGAAGATTAGCCACCTTTGTCACCATTATTATTTTTTTAGTAAAAAAAGGAAACAAACAAATCTATTATTTAAAATCTACGTATTGGAAGGATTTTCTCTACCACGATCCAGAGCCCGAACGGATCGTTGAGGGCGCCGCCTCTGGCCGGCTCCACGCGGCAACCGCCGGTGGGCAGCTGAATTGTGGTCGCCCGGCCGAGCAAGCAAAGACTGCGATCAAGTCTCGAAGACTCGAACAGACGCCACGACGGATGACCTACCCTGCGTCCCTGCCGCTCGAATTCTGGAACTGACTCGAACAGACGGCGGCAGCAACACCGCGCGCGGGAGCCGAAACGTGCGAGCGAGCGATGAAACGAGTAAATACTATAC